>JAVTVY010046888.1:0-22822 GCA_036873755.1 Hanleya hanleyi
AATGTTGGTAAAATTCTGCCACCCCTCAATGAATTGCAACCCTAAAAGGGTTCAATTTATCAGGCACAGACCCATGTTTTCAAATTTATTGTGTCGATAGATTGTGTCGGAGACCCTAGTTTGAGAGCGGGAACCAGTCTACGGTCAGTCTTCGTAACGTCACCATCAAGAAAAGATAAGCGATGACAGTTTACAAATTGGAATTCAGCTAAACTTGGGGTACCAACTGTTTTAAAGCTTCTAGCAGACAAACTACTTCGAATCAAGTGAAGTAGATATAGACCGATATTTTTATCTCTATTCTACTTACATAAAATATAAGAATGAGAATCTAAAAACTTTTGCATTTCACCTTTAATATCCAAGGGAATACTGTTCTTAAATTCTTCCATAAGAATAACTTACCTCAACTGGCCATATCCCTTCCCTACCTGTAATGACCTGTAACACCTATCAAATACCATCTTTTTCTCCTTTGCAAATTCCACAAATGTCTTCTCTGACTGAAAGTTTCTAAATTTCTGCCTAAAGGCTTCAGGCACCAGTTCATAGGCTGTCAAAATGGCAGCTTTCACCACTTCATAATTAGTAGACTGTTTCACAGATAATGTGTAAACTTCAGTTGCGTTGCCTACAACTACACTTTGTAGCAGCATTGTTCAGAGATTTTCTGCCACTCCAAACTGTGGGCAATTTTCTTTCCTATCAGATCCTTCCCTTGACCTAACTTCTGAGGCCGCAACTCATGCTCTCTTTGTCTAGTATTCTCCAATCCCCTCTCTTGTTCTCTTTCTTTATATCTTTCCTGTTTTTCCAACCTCAACCTTTCTAATTTGAGCTGTTCATTTTCCACCTGACTCTCCTTTTCTAACCATAACTTCTTCCCTCTGCCTCTAATTTTCTTGCGTTTGCCTCTGCCTGTAACTCATTCTCTTTCAACTCTAACTTTGCTAATTCTACCTCCTTGCCAAACTCGTATTCCTCATCACCGTCAAGAGCATTGTCAAAGTGTAAACATGTTGGAAAATTACTGCTGCAAAGCACAACTAGAAAAAAATCAATTTCTATATCTACCCAACATAATACTGTTTATCCTTTAAAGATAAATCATTTTATTCTGTATTGCCCGCCCAGTTGAAGTTGTGAGATTTACGTGTAAGAGTAGCCTCCCTTGGTGTGATAGACTGCGCAGTTGTCATGTTGTCGCCACATGATTGAATTGCATAGGCAATTGTTCCTGTTGGGGGGTCCTTGAATTGATCGGCCTCTCGCGTCGGGGTTTTTGTGGAACACACACACGATTAATTTCGTCTTCACATTTTTTGGAGTTTTTCTGTATTTTTGGTCAAGCTTGTTGCTATCCATCTTGTCATCGGGTTTGAGAAATTAGTTTTTTAACTGAAGGCGAAGTCCATGAAGCGGAAATATTTGATTATTTACACTATTTTTCAGATTGTGTTGCCTGTGGGGTACGGCTGTGTACAGTGGCACGCGGTAGCGCCATGCAGTGAGTGCGATTGAGGTCAAACACCATCAACTCGGTCAAGTGCTGTCAGTGTTTCAACGGTTGGAATACGCCGTACATAAATAATCGAGGAATCTTTGTACCATGTCATGATGTGGACAGTTGGTGGACTCCGACTGAACAGGACAACTTGGAAGATTTCCAAGTAACTTGGTAAGTGTATGTCTGTGACATAACTAAATTATGGGGTAAATGGGACGGCCGTATAAAGGCTATAGCAGTTACCGTACCAGTATACTGATGTAATTGTTGTTGTTACTGAAGTAGGACCTGGTCCGGGAGAAGATGCGGCAGGATTACCTGTATAATAGATCTTGCAAATCCCTCCGGCTGTATATAGTACCTCTTTCTAATACGGCTGGATGTGGTCGACTGGGCCGAGTTTTAGCATGGACTCCCCGATCTCCCGTTTTCAGCCTTCTGGCTTTTCATTGGCTGAGGGTCTTCGGGATTTTCCGGCCATCTTCGCTGGTTCAACATGATCTCAGCGGCCACTACCACACCCTTCCCCCTCCTGATTTTTGGGGTGGGTTATCTCCAGCCTTTCAGCCTTCCAGCTTTTTCTTTTATCGTGTTTTACATCCAGCCCTATCCCTACCCTAACTGTCCTAACTTCAAAATATGTCCCTAAAAACTCCCGGATATTCCTAAACCTTATGCTACACTTAAAATGGTGCAGTTCCCATTACTCCAGCATTTCTGCCTAACATGTCCTGCCCTTACAAATAAGCTACGCCAGCCTCAAAAATGCCGACACTAAAAACTTCCCTATCTCTGCACTAAAAATGATGCACTATTAAAACACACTAAAATTGTTTTTCCCAGATTCAAAGAAATACTCTATTTCTTTCTTTCTAAACCTCAACTTCAGTCTGTTAGCAGACCGCGAGGCTACTGAACACCCCCCTTCCCCCCACCGGGGCATGCCTACTAGCTGCCCCAGTGGAAAATCCAAAAGCTACCCATAAAAATTAACCTTAAGAAATGTACTCCAAGGCCTAGCAGCCTTATCCCCTCCCTCCTTAAAATTTAGATGGCTCATCAGCCATTTAGCCTGGAGCCAACCACACACGCTGAGCACGGAGCTGACAAGTCACCCAACCCACCAATTCTTTAAGATCCTTCAACGGCCTTTTAAATATTTAGGCCTAGAATTGGCACCTATCCATAAAAAGGGCTATGTAATCCTAAAGGGTGACAAAAAAAAAGAAAAACTTTAAAGTTTAAGTTCTTGTAACTCTCCATTTATTTTCAGCTATTATGAAAAGCTGAAGCTAATATCTATAGCTATGACAGGCAATAAGTGTCTCCCCTTTTGTACTCAGCGTGTGTGAATAAAATAACTATTAAAATATTCACTAGAATAGGGAGCTAAAGAGGGAGAACTGCCTACTAGCTTTCTCCCTCCAAAAAGCCCCAATCTCAAAAAAAAAAAATAAAAGATAGAAAATAATCACCCCCCCTCCCCATCTGTTTTCCCCTGGGATGAGTCCCGAGAATTAGATGCGAGGCCCCAGAGGGAAGACCGCCTACCAGCATCCCCCCACCCAGGACCCCCATCTCAAGACCCATCCCAAGCCTGTTTTTCCTCCGGAGTGCTAAGCCCGTCTTCCGGTGACCACCCGGCGCAACGCCCTATACCGAAAAATGGTAGAATCGGCAGGCGTTCCGCCGGGTTATCTCCGCGACCAGCCGGGGTGGCATATTTTTTTACCCCGGCCACCCATTGAATAACGGGCCACACACCCCAGGGGGTATTGATCCGCGGGAATCCTCGAGGAGACTGGTAAGGCGAGTCGGATTCAACCATCAACCGATCCATGGGCAAGCCCTGAACAGCAGCCCCGGTGTCCCTGCAGTCCAAAGCCCGGGCGCTCACCCCAAATATTACATTTGGGAAGCGCCCGAGCCAAGACTCAAGGGCAGCAGAGCTCCCAAGGAAGCAGTGCACATGGACCGGGTGGGTAGCCGATAGCGTCTCCCCCAAGATCCCCAGAAGATCATCGAGGGCCATGGTCCGCCCTCCGCCATCCCGGTAGCCACTCCTCCGGGTATTTTCCCGGTAATGAATGACGACCGGGAGGTTTCGCGGGAGCGCCAATGGCAGGATTTCCCTCAGGAAATCAGCCTGACACCGGCGCTCCACGACAGACACATGGTCCTCATAGTCCAGACCGACCTCCCCCAGACCAACACATCCTGGGGACCGCAGAAATTGATGAAGTTTATCCTTGGTTTTCCGGTCCACAGGACGGCCGGCCTGGTGGGGGTGCAGTCCGTATGTGGCGTGTACTCCTGGATCCCCGAGGAGCACGGTTAGAGATTTAGACTTCCAGCTCCCCGGGAAAACAAGATCACACACCACATGCTCCATTACCACCGGGGTATGCAACAGATGTACTGTTCCGACTTCGACCCCGATGGTCTCCAAGGTATATTTACCGTGGAGGCCACCGAGGACGACATCCAAGTGGCAATGTGAGTCAACCACCCTCAGGGGCGGATGGACGTGAGCAACCCACAAGGGATTGTCCAGACCCGAGGAGTCCAAATGAACAAGCAAGACAACAGAGGCCGGACGGCTCCAAGCTGGGCTGCAACCAAGAATAGAAAAGCTGCCGACCAGAAACCACCGGAGCCGAAGGCAAATGCCCACAAGAAACACTGCGACAATCAAGAGAAAGAGAGAGAGAGAGAGAGATCCCCGCGCCCAGCCAGAGACCAACCAGCCACTGGTATCATGACTGTTCACACAAAGAACTGGGAAACCAGCCGTCCCAAGGCGGCACAGCACAGCAAGCAGATTAGCCACACTGAGTCAGTGGCTGTCCCTGCCAACATCAGCTCCCAAAATTTAGGGCACACCCAAATATTCCCCTCCCCCTACCTACTGCTACCCCTCCCTCCCCAAATTAAATAACCCCGTCCCCCATAACCCAGCCGTAGTATCCCCCCTTTAATCCACCCCCCTGCCCCCCTGCTTCCCCGATTTAATTGTGAATCTTTCCCCGAACATAATTGGCCTTTTCTTTCTTTTTTTCTGAAAATCAAAGAAAAAAAACAAAATGTCTCGCACCACAACATCAAAAGCAACTCAAACTAATTACACACCGACAAAACCCGACATCCAACCACACAGACCAAACAACTTGGGCGCCCAAGACAATGACTTCTATACAACATCACAAACAATAACGTCACCAATCACAATCTATATGACAAATATGACATCACCAATGACATATCTTGCACAACAACAAGACATCACAGACAATAACGTCACCAATCACAATCTATATGACAAATATGACATCACCAATGACATCTTGCACAACAACAACAAGACATCACAACTTCACTTGCCCTAATTCCTCTAACCTACTCCACTTCTTCAGTGGAAGCAGGCTACACATAATTTTTTTTTTTCATTATTAATTATGCATCTTCCCAAATTACATTGTGACCCAGGATGCACCTAGGACCTTTTGGACGAGTCTGCTCACTTCTGACATAGCATAGCATGATTATCCTTTTCCTCCAGCATCAACACCAAAGAAACTTCTAACATGACCCTAGACCTTATCTAGGAGCAGTCATATGCTGACAAAAACTGGGGTTTTCGAACCTTCCGACCCCCTCGTGTAACACGAGGCTCTATCATCGGTAGAACCGAAGTGGTATCTTCGTGCACTTTTGTCGGTCGCGGTTTCTTAACTTCTCGCGGTTCCGCAAACAATAAGTCCAAGTTCCAATCCGGAACTTCATCTGTCAAACCGAGAGGAACGGGATCCCCCACAACACCAGGGGCATGCAGTACAGGTTGTATGCCCTCCTCAGGGGAAGACTCCACTGATACCCAATCTGGTACTCGTCCTTGTCCAGACTTTCCCGTGTCATGGGTGACTTCCCCCGAAGAAAGCTTTACGGATTCTAAACTTGGTACTTGTCCTGATCCAGACTTTCCCGTGTCGGATGCCCTAACTAAACTCAGTACAGCGTGACGTCTCCGTCGTACCCATAGAGGGATGTCCCTGTCCTGGCATTGACGTAAAACATCATGATGCCACACATGGGACTTCCTCCTGCTCTCCACCCGGTACAGACATGGGGATAACACCTTACTCACGACAAAGGGGCCCGCAAAGATCGGTCGCAATTTCTTGCTCTGTCCAACTTTGACGGCTGAGTCCCTACGATAAACCAAGTTCCCCACCTCATAGGTCCGGGATTGGATTTTCAGATCATAGGTACGTTTTTGTCTATTTTGAGTAACCCCAATCCGTTCTCGGGCCAGGCGATGCACTTCCTCCATATGTTTCAAGAGGTTTACCAAGTAAGCATCCCCCGTGAACTTTTGCATGTTAACCTCTGCTACTCCCAATAGAATGTCCACTGGCAGAATGACTTCCCGCCCCAACATCAACATGTTGGGAGAGAAACCGGTATCGCGATTCGGCATAGACCGAATAGCCATTCCGATTAATGGGAGGTGTTTATCCCAGTCCATCTGCCTATTCTCCAGGTAACAACGAATCACCTGGAGCAACAGACGATTATACCGTTCCACCTGACCATTGGAACAGGGGCGGTAAGGGGTAGTACGAGATTTCGTGACTTCAAAGACCTTGCAAAATTCAGAGAACAGGTTACCGACAAAGTTCCTGCCTTGATCGGTATGCACCTGCAACGGTACTCCAAACCGCACTATGAACCCCTCAAGAAATGCCTTTGCGACGCTTTCCGCCGATTGCTCAGGAAGGGGGCAAATCTCCAGCCATTTAGTGAATTGGTCAATCATCATTAAGATGTAGCGATTTCCCCCTTCCGAAGTCACCAGCGGGCCCAAGATGTCCAGATGGACCCGCTCCATTGGTGCTCCTGCATGGAAAGAGCCCAATGCCCCTTTAGGGTTCACTCTCGGTTTCTTATTGGTGTTGCAAGTAGCACATGTCCGAACATACAGTTCTACGTCCCGAGTCAAATTGGGCCAAAAGAAAGAACGTTTTGTCAAAGCCAACGTCTTATCGCGGCCCAAATGACCCCCAGTCTTTGTGTCGTGCACTAAGCGCAACACTTCAGAACGTAGCTCTGATGGTACTACTAACTTCAGCTTGGAAGTCACACCATAGTCCCACTGATAGTACAAAACTCCATCTTTCAGTCTCAGGCAAGAACGACATAGCCACAAATGCTTTGTCACTGGACTGCTCATAAATAGTCTTGATGGAGTTTGTCCGGTTTCCACATGATCAATCACGGGACGAAGCTGTACATCATTATACTGTTTTTCCCTCATTTCAGATGGGGAGAACAATTCAGAGATGACGTCTAGCGACCCAGGGTCTGGATCTGGGTCAGCCTGGTCATCCAGATCGATGAACAAAGCCCGTACCGCAATTGCTGCCGTACCAGTGGTGGCCAAAGGGATCACATCATCCACATCCTCTGTGAAACGACTCCACTGGTTATGGGCTCTCAGACAGAATTTACATCCCCCACAAGGAAGGAATTCTGGTTGGCTTCCCGCCACATAGCAGTTACATGCGGGTAAGCAGTCTGGGATGCGTGACAATCCATCGGCATTCCCATGAGCAACCCCAGCCCTATGCTGAATGGTCATGTCGTACTGGCTGAGTTCCTCCAGCCATCTAGCCAACTGGCCTTCAATTTGGCGGAATCGGGTCAGCCATACCAAGCTATTGTGGTCCGTACGAATCAGAAAAGGCTTACCCAGCAAATAGTGCCTAAAAGTCCGGGTAAAAGTTACGACCGCTAGAAGTTCTTTACGGGTCGTACAATACCGGCGCTGCGTTGGGGCCAGGTTTCGACTGGCGTACGCTATTGTGCGCTCAACACCACTCTGTACCTGCACAAGTTCTGCTCCTATCGCGGTATCAGAAGCATCGGTGTCCAAGATGAACGGATCATCCACCGTAGGTATGGACAAGACAGGCGCCCCAATCACGGCCTCCTTAAGACCCTCGAATGCCTGTTGATGTCGGCCCTCCCAGCTGAAATGAGCCTTGGGCTTCGTCAAGTCATACAGGCACCCCGCTATCTTCGCAAAATTGGCTACAAAATCACGATGATAGTTTACAAACCCCAGAAATGCCTGGAGTTCTGTACGGTCTGTAGGCACCGGCCATGCACGCACGGCACTGATTTTGCTGTCTGTAACTGCAATTCCTGCCCTGCTGACTGTTTTTCCGAGAAATTCTACCTCTCGCCGAAACAAAGAGCACTTCTTCGGTTTCAGCTTCAGGTTATGATCCCGGAAGCGCTGTAATACAAGACGGAGGTTCGCCAATACTCGGTCAAAAGTCCGACCCACCACCACCACATCATCCAGGTAGGCGAGCACTTCCTTCCAGGTCAGGCCACGAAGCACAGTCTGCATTGCTCGTTGAAAAGTGGCCGGAGCATTGCAAAGGCCGAATGCCATCCGGACATGCTCGAAAAGCCCATACTTGGTGATGAAAGCGGTCTTATGGCGATCCGCTGGGTCGATCGAGATCTGCCAGTACCCCGCCGCCAGGTCTAGCGTGCAGAAGTACTCGGCCCCATCTAGCGCATCCAAACAGTCATCAATTAACGGCAATGGGAAGGCGTCTTTTACCGTAATATTATTTAGGGCTCGAAAATCAATACAATATCGCACTGACCCGTCCTTCTTCCTGATCAAAACTGGGGCAGAGGCCCAATCTGATTTGGAAGGTTGGATGACGCCTACATCCAACATCGCCTGCAGATGTCTTCCCTCCTCCCCTTCAAATCCGCGAGGCGTCCGTCTCAAGCGCTGACGGATAGGACGAGCATCCGTGGTCTCAATATGATGTACAGTGTCAGTGAAATGACCTAGATCTAGGTCACCTGTGGAGAACCGGTCTTGATACTCCACCAGGACCTCTTTCACTTTCACTGCCTGTTCCTCGGTTAATCCCTCACAGGATGCCTTGTACAAGGGTACCAGATGTTCTGGTAGGGAATCTGTCATAGGAGCGCTATTCACTTGCCGGATACTAGGCTCCCCTTGTTTGGCAACAGTATCAGTGTTCGGGTCGCTGTACACCCCATCCAGTTCCAGCGTTGTCCCGATCCATGCCCCACTAGATATTGTCACCTCATTTGTAGAGGGATTACGCAGGCAAATCGGGACCCTTGAAGCACCCCGAATTGCCATCTTGGGCACCATTATAACTGACTGGTCAATCACAGGCTCCAAGACGTAATCAACTGGCGCGAAACCATGCATCACTCCCTGAACCAACTGGGAGGTGAGCGGAGGAACAGTAACCGTTTCGGCCAGCGTAACCCTACTAATTGACAGTGGTTCCCCTTCCCCATGACACTTCAAGGTCGCGGACACCTTCCTGTCTCCGATAACTAAGACATTCTTATTGAAGTCCACGATACAGTTATTGGCAGACAGAAAGTCAAATCCTAAGAGAAGGTCATCAACCAATGGAGCAACCACGACGTCCCAGGTACAATGAAAATCTAGCACTGACATTGGTACCTGCCTAACTAGCATTCCCATACTAGAGGATCCCTGGAACGCCCCAGTTAACCGAACAGGAGATGACGACAATCCTTGTAACCCCAGTTTAGAGTATAATTCATAACTCATCACTGTGGCCTGTGCAGCTGTATCGACCACTGCCGTGACTGGCGTCGAACCAACTTGCACTGGGATGGTCATAGTCCAACCAGGAGAACGAGATAGAGCAATATCCCGGATCGCCACAGCGGGAGTCTCTGAAACATCTCTCTCTGTCACAGAGCCTCGCTGAGAACCGGCCACCGTTCCCAGCCCTTGAGCGTTTAAAGGACCCTGCGAGTATCGGGTTGGACAATTACGGCTTATGTGACCCATCTCATCACAGCTATAGCACCGCAATTGAGATCTCGCGTTTCTCGTTGACTGTGCACACTGAGAACTCTTGTGTCCCACTTTCCCGCACGTGTAGCAGGTAATAGCAGTCGGGGTCCTCGAATTCTGGAGAGACTCCTTCACTTTCCCCTGGATGCACTCCCCAATTAAGGACTTTATAGTTGTCCTCAACTCCTCACTTAACTGCTTCTCGGTATCAGTTGCCCATATCATAGGCTCTGTACTCTGATCCAGGCCCACAGCCCGCACAGATTTCACAGCCAATGACTTGTGATTGTGCAAGGACAGAGTCACATACTTCAAAGCCTCTTGAATTGTTTGTGGCTCTTTCTCCATTGCAAAGGCAACTGCCTGTCGCTCCCGGCATCCTCGCAAAAAATGCTCCACACAAACAGTTTGAATAACACTGTCTGGGGCATCGGGATAGGCATTCAATGCCAAATAGTTGCATTTTTCCGCAAAATCCTCGAGTGTATCATCAGGACCCCGTTCCTCAACCTGCAACCGCCGCCTTATTGCTTGCGGAGGTTCGCGAATACCATATCGCTTTTCCAAATTCTCCATTAATCTGTCCAAGTCTCCCTTGTCTCTTTCGGACTGCACATGGAAATACTCTATGGCTTTCCCATGCATGCACTCCAAAAGTTTTCGGAGAGCTTTCTTCTTATTCCATGCCCTAATCTTGGATTCCAATTCGAATTTAATTCGAAACGGAATTCAAGTATCCTTTGCGCCCGAAAACACCAAGGTCTTTGGTAGATGTGGGCTACGGCTACGCCTACGATATCCCCTAGTCGACCTACTAGTCCTCGGAGATCTCGATGCACGGGAGTAACCGGAGCCACTATTACATCCACTATCATCAGTATCAGCTTCTGCTCCTGATGGTAAATCATCCGTTGCCGCCAGCACATGGGCTTGGACTACATTATTATTGATTACCGCAGGGGGCTGCAGTTGAGAATCATACCTCACCCCCCCTATGGCTAAGTGGTGGAGGTAAGGCATACCTACTGGCCGCCTCAGCATCACCTCTAGCAGGAGTCGAAGTCCTTGCATTCCGATGCACACCTATTGATCGAACGGCCTGTGTACCGACTTCTTGACTACCAACCTCCGTCCCTCGAGCTGGACCCGTATGAATGGAAGTTGGCAACCCAGAATTACGAACTGGTCCCCGAATACCTGGGGGATTGCCATGACCATACACACTAGTCGATGGCATTACGCTCATAAGTCCATTCATAAATCTAGTCTGGGAGTTGTCCAGCACAGCCGTAGGGACAGTGGTATCCTCCAATATTCCCTCATCGGCATGTTGCTGAGCCGGCTCCTGCCTTGGCTCTTGCTGAACAACCTCGCCGACCGAAAAGGTATTATTTAGTGGATTTAATTCCACTCCTGCACGTGGAGCATTCACAGGTGCAGGTGATGGCGTTATTGGAATCGGAAGTGCATTCGACCGATTTGGAACCTCTTCCCTACCCCTTTCAGTTAACTGTTGAGGTGTGTCAGCATTATCTGCTAGGTCCGCCTGACGAGCGTCCCTTGAGGTTACCTGTAATGAACTCTCTGATGCTCCCCCACGGTTACTTAATAATGCAACGACAGTTCTTATATCGGAACCCATTTGTTCTACTTTGCCATCCACTTGACCTACTTGAGTATTTACTTGTTGACCTAGTTCACCTACTTTGTTATTCACTTGGTCAACTTTATCATCCACTTGACCTACTCGAGTATCTACTTGCTGACCTAGTTCACCTACTTTGTTATTCACTTGGTCAACTTTATCATTCACTTGACCTACTCTGTCATTCACTTCACCTACTTGCGTGTTTACTTGCTGACCTAATTGTTCAACCTTAATATCCACTTGGGTCAATTGACGCCCTTGAGTATCAACCTTTTCCTCTAATTCCTGATGCTGATCAACTACTGTTTCTACTTCATTCCGAAGACGCTGAATGACTTCTCCCCATTGATCATTCCTACTAGAAAAATCACTAATGAATTTCTGTATCTCGTGGTCCCTAGTGGCTAATTGACTCTCCAAGAACACACGATTTTCCACTAATTCCTTTTGCAATCCACGTAGTTGACTTTCTTGAAGTTTTAATTGATACTCCATGAGTGTACTACCCTGCATCTCTACCCCAGTTATGGTTTCATGCAACAACAACTCAAAGGCATATTCCTTTGTAAACTTTGTTGCTTGCAAAAATTCCTCAAATGGAATCAATTCATCTGGTCTCTGGAGAACTACTAATGCATTAGCCCTAGCTGCACCAATACCTTCCAGTTGAATCAATTCCTCACTTGTAGCTATTGCTACATTCAATGGCCTTATCTCACTATCTGCCATGTCAAGAATCGAAGTGAGCAGACAAGCCAACGGAAATTATAACCAATATTCTCCACTATATCACCCGAAGCCGTCAAGGTCCTATCCAACCACCAATATATCAACCATTAACCAACCAGGCAACTGCAAAAATCAAATCATTAATTCACTATCCACCACTAGTATCGCCACAGTGTATCAGCCCGACTCAATCCGCTTTAAGTCGGCAAATACCGATGATAGGGATGGGGAAAAGAGAAAAAAAAAAAAAAAATAAAAAAATAAAAAATAAAAAAAAAAATAAATAAATAAATAAATAAATAGACAATGTCCACCTGCACTCACCAACCCGTATAACCAGCGTGCGTCAGTTAACTTCCCTCTCCAAACAATTTGGAAAATACCGATGAAAAAGAAAAAAAAACACAAAAACCAATGTTGCGTAACTGGTATTTGCCAACCAGTACGCCACAATCAGTTACCCAAATGCAAACTGGAAAATACCGACCAAGGGCCGATATCAGTAACTGGCACTTACTAATCAGCAGAACCAGCATGCATCAGTTCACCTCAATCAGTCACCAAATGCAAACTGGGAAATACCGACCGAGGACTGATCACTAACTGGCACTTACCAACCAGCCGAACCAGAATGGATCGGTTCACTTTAATCACTTACCAATCCAAATTGGAAAAATACCGACTGCGGGCTAATGTCGCTAACTGGCACTTACCAACCAGCAAAACCAGTATGAATCGGTTAACTCCAATCACTTACCAATCCAAATTGGAAAAATACCGACCGCGGACTAATGTCACTAGCTGGCACTTACTTACCAGTAGAACCAGTATGAATTAGTTCACCTCAATCAGTTATAAAATTTAAACTGGAAAATACCGACCGAGGACTAATATCGCCAACTGGCACTTACCAGTAGAACCAGTATGAATCGGTCCACTTCAATTACTTAACCAATCCAAATTGGAAAAGTACCGACTGAAGATGTACCAAATGTAATAAAAAATATTTGAATTGCTAATTATAATTAAACAGCCAATGTTAAATCGTTGAAATATCCCAATACATGAATTCTATTATTATCTCTTGTGTTTAGGATAATACACCCTAGTTAGCAAATTGATTTTTAAATTGTACTAAATCGAGGAGTTAATAATGGGTGAATAGCTTTTAAGAATATTTCAGCCATATCACGACGAATCAACCAAGCACCACCTAGCCCAGCTAAAGTCAGAATCCGATAGGATCCTTTATCAGAAACAAACCTATCACTAAGCCAACGAGCCAATTTACAACCTGAAGATGTTTTAGTCAGGGAACACTACTCTTTTAATCTCCAAGATAATTCCTACTCTGCCACTAGAGTTGTATTATAAATAATTTTCAATCCATTCAAACCCCTCAAAGTTATTTAATAGAAATTTCATTCAATATCATACAATCAAATGATTTGAATCAGAATACCTGGTTATTACTATGAAGGTAATGGTTGATTACTATAACAGTATTTGCCAATTCTTCAAACATTTATGCCTACTAGCAGTATCAGAATAAGATTGAATGTTGGCTCTTTAGGTGGATTATACTGTATAAAGGATTTAATTGAGGGCTGAAATCTATCCTAATTATTATAATGTCAATCAAATCACAAAAACACAACCTTGCATACATACACACATTAACACCCAACACAGAAAGCAACACACATGATAAACACACAATGATCGATGAAGGTTTTGTTATGAAATGATATGTGAAATGATTTCACACCACAATACTTCAAATTATAAAATCAAATAATGCCTATATAATCAGCATATTAAAGTTTAAGACCATTTTCAACCGGAGGGGTCCACTGAGGCCAGCCCTATATATTTATATTAACTCAAACTTTCCTAATCCCTAACTGCCCTATAAATTTAGAAAACAAAATAACCGCCTTATATTAGGAACAAAAGAAAATAAATAAATAACCTAATTAATTTAGAATTAAAGGCCGTACTCAGTGGACAACAGTAAGCCCGGCGAATCAACTCCCAGACCAAGGGAAACTACTCTTGTAATACCCGACTAGGTTTCCCGATTGTTCACATCAAGTGAGCCGGTTTACTCATATAAAAATAAACCCCAAATGATCAGGTTCAATACCACCAAATACGCGACACCGAAATTGCTCCTAATCCAGAGTTTTATTCCGGCGTTTTCTATTCTATCTCAAACAATAATATACTATTCTACCTTCTATATCATGGTTTGAAAATTGAAACTAAAATTGTCCTGCACGGACTTCACTCGAATCAACCCGAAAAATTCTATCAAATTTTCCTAATTATTTACAAATAAAGC
Source organism: Hanleya hanleyi (assembly GCA_036873755.1). Taxonomy (NCBI): domain Eukaryota; kingdom Metazoa; phylum Mollusca; class Polyplacophora; order Lepidopleurida; family Hanleyidae; genus Hanleya; species Hanleya hanleyi. Next base: position 14,126 of record JAVTVY010046888.1, read on the forward strand.
CACAACTCCCACTAACCGCTAAATTTATCCTTTATATCCGTATGTTTTGCTTTAATAAAACCGGAAATATTAAGCCAATATACCCGTCTAGAGGTTTCAAAAACCGAAAGCTCTCCGCTAAATTATTCGAAATTCAACATGGCGGCCGAAAAGAAAATGTCAGGATCCAAACAGCCAAGAACACGTGCGTTTCAGATTTCGCCCAACAAGGCTATATTTTAATATAGCTATTTTTAGCTCATGCACTAATTCTAAACACGAAGCCCTGACCATGTATATGATGTACCATTAAGGTATATATCACATTTCAAAGTTAATTGTAGGAGTTTGGTCCGGCACCCTAGCGCTGCATCAGACAATAATGCAAACTGGTATTCCAATTAAGATTTCACATATATCAATGCTGCCTAGGACATGCATGCCCATATACCAATTGTAGTCATGCAACACCTGCAGGCAAACCTTGTTTCAATTTAACTTATCAGCATGAGTTTGTGTACACAAGTACTGCCACTGGCAGAAGTTGTTTTCAATTGTCTCTATTCGGATGAATATAAGAAACAAATTATCATCAGCAGCTATACCTGAGCTTTAGATTACACCCTTGAGGCCTAAATTAAAAAGGTGTTTGTTTGGAGTAACCAAAAATCTGCATTTTTTTGCATTGTTCAGTTATGTTCTTGGAGATTCCTCATATTTGGCTCAAAATCTACCTATTTTGCCAGAATTTGGGGATTTGGAATACTTCCACTGATTTGAGCGCATCTCCCTGTAGAGAGAGAGATAGAGAGAGAATTAAGGTTTAACGTCGCATACATGTATACCACATGATCGGGAATGTGAGAATGCCAACTAAGTATTTTCTCCAGTTTATTGCTCATCGCAGAACACCTGAAAAGGAATCAATTTCAGATGTCCGACTCAGTTTTTTACACCCTTCAATGTTAGTGCATGGCAAAACCATATATAGTACATGAGTATACAGAATATACGATTTTTTTTTTTTTAAATTTCTAGTGAAATCAATGGGTGATTACTTTTCAGGGGTGTACTCAATAAAGTGTATGATTTTCACTGTTCTACATGTTGCAGTATGCAAATAGGTCCTTCTGGTTGTTTGTGCATTATGAATGTCAATTGTGAGAATGACTATGAGATCAGATGGACCAACTTCAATTATTTTTCTTTTGTTCAGAATCATGCTGATATGCAGTCAGCTAGTGCACGAAGTGACACTTGTAGGAGTCGAGGGAGAGGAGCACCTATCCGAGGGAGAGGAAGGTCCACCAGTCGAGGAAGAGGATCCGGCCGAGGGAGTTCCGGGAGGTGTCTAGCTAAGAAGAGCAGCAAAGGAAAGAATACCCCTATCATAGATGTGCCACGGCTGGAGAGTCTAAAATCAAGACGCAAGGAAAAGGCTCGATCTCTCATCATGGGACTAAGCCGTGAAGATGCTGTGGATCTTTTATTGAAAGTTGCAGAGAAACAACCTGCAATTATTCTGGATGCTGCAGAGAAGATCAAGTGCAGGGAAGAACCCACAGCATCAGGAAGTGAACATCCACAACCTATGGTAATGCATGGAGAAGATCTGGATTGGTGCTCTTGCAGGAATTGTCGAGACATGTCGACAGATGCCGAGAGAATTTGCTGCGGGATGACACCCGAAAACTGCATAAGCCAGATGCCGGTAAGAGCTCTGATGTTGAAGAGTACTACATGTAGGTGTATTATATGTAGGTGTACATGTACGTACATGTAATTGACTTTATCAAGTAATATTACTATAAATGGCTGTGGGTAGTTCTTCTGGGTGATCAACTTTTGTATCTTGAATGTTTGTGGGTTTTTGTACATGTGCCCCCGGCATTGTCAGGCGGGTGGTGGGGGGGGGGATTTGGCTTAATCATAATGTCACACACAAATCTGTTTCACTCGTATGGTGACAGTAATTTTGGTTGGTGGAGGCAACCAGAGTACCCAGAAAGAACCACTGCCCTTCGGCAAGTAACTTTCACACATGGAACAGCTGGGCTCAAACCTGCACCAGTTCAGCAGTGTGAGGCTAGCGGTCACCTGCGTCACAAGCGCCTTAGACCACTCAGCCACCGGAAACTTGATTGATTGTTTATCATGACCTTGATCTTTTTAATACATTTGCTAGATGCTATAATTATTTATTATTCAATTGCAAACCAGTTGTATACAAATATGCAGAAAATGAGTAAGTTTACACATGAACATGTAAACCCCTCATCTATTTTAACTATTTGCCTTCGAAATATAACAGGGATTCATTCACGTCAGTTCTGCGTACCGAATTTCGGTTCGTAGATCGAGTTTAAAAACTCAATTTTTCAGTTCAAAACTGAATTTTTTTGAGTAAAAAATCCATATTTTTCACCAAAATATTTATACTCAATTTGTGTGTTGGAAACTGAATTTTCAAGCTTCGTAAATTCGCAATTTCCAGGCCTGGCCTTTTGAGGAGCTCCATCGCACTCCTAATTTTCTTTCGAGAAGCGTCATTTTCGCGCACCTCGGCTCGTCAGTGTGTGTTGTTGTTGTTACAATACCACCAAGCACTGTTCTTGGGCCGCATTAGGAAAATCTATTTGATAATGCCTGCCTCACCTCATCACTTCCCAAGAACAGTTTCCCAGTCTTTCCCTGCCTTTATTCAATCAAAGTATACTTTTATAAACAAAGTATTTACTGCCAACTTCTCCGTTTTTCATGGATGAAAAAGCATATGGAAATAAAATGTTATTCTTCTACCTTTTTCACAAAAGAGTTCCAATCAACTTTGGTACAGTCTTGTACTCATTTAACAAAACGATTAAAATAGTTGAGGGATTTACATCTTCATGAGTAAAATATATTCATTTTCTTCATTTTCATATACAATTTGTTTGCAGTTTAATTAATAATAAAATAATTATAGCATCTAGCATGTGTATTTAAAAAATAAAGGTCTTGCCAAACAATCAATTAAATGACAATGGCCTTACATGATAGTCACCTTTTCTGACAAGGAAGTTGAACAGGGTGAACCCATGATATCCTAACTTTATTGATAATAGTTCTATACTTCAGAAGTGCAACAACACTATATATTATATTTTTATTCTCTTTAGTATTACGGGGTTGAAATATTTACTTGTGATGCATTTTACAGGAGATGGAATATCAGATTATGGACGACTTGGCCATTTACATCAACCAGCAGTTCCGGAATGATGTTTTTGCCCTGCATGCTGTGGAGGTTGAGGATGTGAACAAGGCGAGCCGGCATTCCGCCTACAGACAGTATATCCTCTGGCAATACGGACGCCTAGGACGCGGAAATCGACAGATTATACCCAGCTGTGTTGTTTGGCGGATCAGAGGTGCCTTCCCTGACCCGCATGGTGTTTATGCAGGGTATGTTCCGGGGAGACTGATGTAGTAAGTATGGTCCAGGGAGACTGATGTAGTAAGTATTTATTTGTAAATACATGATAATTTCCGTGACCATCTCTACTCCACTTTTTATATGCCCATTGTAAGACACGGTTGTATATGGTGGTGTTGACTTGTGCCCATCTCTCCCAATCTACATTCCTCTGCTTCTGATGTTCATGAGATATATCTAGTTTCAGGCTATGGAAACTTTGGGTAGCATTATCCTTTAGAGAAACAAATTTGTATGTCTGATTAAATGAAGGAAACTGAATAAATAAAACGGCACACCGCATTTTGCTGGCCAAACGGTAACACCCAAGTGTTATTCACATTTTGCTGGCCAAACGGTAACGGTAGCACCCAAGTGTTACCAGGTAACACCCAAGTGTTATTCACATTTCTGTGAATAGAATTACTAGGCTAGTATAGATCCTGTCCAAAGCCAGATAATTTTCCCTGCTAATGATCCTGATAGCAATTTTCTTTTATTCCTTGTTGGTGTGTCACAAGTTCCAGCATCATTTAGCATTCAGTGAACATGATCAATGCCATCCAAATTTTCATTAAGATTGTGTTGGGAAAATATGATCAAGGTCAGTATGTCAAAAGTCAAGGTTTACATCTTGAAACATAATGTGTTATCCATGTGATTTCAAAGAGACATTTAGGTCAAAGGTAAATTTCATTAATCTCCAATACACTCAAATTGTTATTATTAACCAAAATTCCTGTGGTGTTAACCTATAAAAAAATATGCTTAACCTTGGGTGAGTCAACATCACCACATCATCCCAAAAATGAAAGTAACTTTATTATTGTTGGGACTGGACTTTAACTGAAAATTAACTGCATTTCTTCAAAGTTACATGTGACCACTACAAAGAAGCCTATCGATTTGTGTTTTGTGATTCTCAGCATCAAAACAATAATACGTTGAGATGGTCATGGGTTCTGCATGTAAGTTTAGTATGTCAATGAAACTTCCATATGTAGGTCATTCGTATCATAGCCTTAAATTTCATACAGAAGAAATGAAATTGTCAAATGATTTTTCTACTTATGGATAGTTTTACCCCTTGATCAACTTGATATTGTCCTATATAATGACACTATCTCATTCTCGCTACCCCCATATTTCAAGAATTCATGTTTATTGTAACACCTGGGTGAGAACATTATCATGAAATGTAACTGCTCCACAGTCTATAGACCATTTTTTGAGAAACCAGGAAGCCATTGATCAGTGACATAGATTAAATTTTCCATTGTCACATGAGGGAATTTCCAGAAAAAAAGCACATGGGATGTGGTGGCGATATTCAGTTTCATGGTAAATGCATGGTGGGTGGTATACAGTGACGTTTAAAATAAGGAAGATGGGTGGTTGGGATCAGGGTATTTTTTCTTCTCCGCACCCAATTACCTATTTGTCGAACAGCCCTCATTTCATTTGATCATAATTTCTTAACATCCAGCCAACATGGCCATTTGTTGTACAACAATGAGAAATCAAGTGAATATGGCTTTTTAACACCTCATTGTTTATGGGTCAATGTTATCTGTGTTATTGAATGGATGTAAATTTGGAGCAGGCCTCTATTGTCATACAGTACATGTAATTGACTAAGGTTTTGTAACATGTACTTCATAGCATAATTAACGAGCTCAAGTGCACATTTCTTGGATTATTATTTTAAAACGTATCTAAATTTAAGTTTTGTGTAATATCAGAATGTGCTATAGTGAAATTTTTGAAGAAATTAGTATGAAATGAATGGCCTCACATAAAATATTGTGAAGTAAGTTGCTTGGGAGAATTTCAGTTTTCCATCATATTCACAAATGTGAAAACCTTCATTGGGAGTATATTGCAATCATCATTGATCATGGGGGTCCTATTTCCTTATACCCAGGATGCTCCCAATACACCAATCTCACATCATTTGACAAATTGGTATGTCAATACAAACCTTTCAGTCTCTATTTGATACATTTTCCTGCTCATGGACCCAATTACATGTAACATGTAAATAAACCCATGGTCCAGTGATTGTTATCCCTGGTTGGAAATGATTGGAAAAATGGATGACCCCCATAAGTGCTGACTATTGGTTGTAGTATTGTTTTAAGACTTGTTCTTAGTTATGTTTTTGGGTGAGGTGGTGTTAGCTTTTCCACAGTAACTATTAAAATTGTTCATACAAATTACATGACTTCTGAAGTCTTTACATACTCTGAATATGTTTATAATGCTGTAGGTCTGAAAGTGTTAGTTACAACATATGCAATTATCAATAAAATTGATGGAGTTTGTTGCATTTTTAGCTCGCGGTATACGAAGTAGGCGAGGTATTGGGAGAGAGAGGGGGAAAGTGGCGGTGTCGGTCTCCGGTTAAGTTTTTATGTTTAGCACAACGTTAGACTCAAGCTGGAAGGTTAATGTTTTTTGTTTAGGCTAGACTTAGAATAATCTGGGTTAATGTTTTACTGCTTAGGCTGGACTGCTTGGAAAAAAAAGGTAATCTTTATTTCAAGTTTTATAATATAGTTCATCTTTCAATCCAACTTCAACATCACTGACAAAGAAGTCAAATTTTTATAACAATATGCATTGTCATTGCCAGTGATGTGCAACCTGAAGGGCTCGATCTTTATGCGAAGCTGCATGTTATTGACAAAACTCAAAACGGCGAGCTGCCGGGTTACACATAACCCTTGTTAGAATGAGGCCAAACAAAATGATTACCCAACCCTAGCTACTGAAAAATTCAATTTGCCAACCATACAACGTTTTGAAACATCTGCAAAAAATGTGGACAAATTCTGATAATATTTTTTTTCCAGTGGGGCTTAGATGCTTTCCAAAATAGTTATGACATCCACCCATATTCCTTGGATACTCAGGAACACATTTATTGATAAAGATAAGATGGTTTGATCTGCAAGCTCTTTATTACACATTTACAAATGTAGGTGAAAAAATAGTACAATTTATTTGATAGAACTCATTCATTGATCATGACTTATGCTTCTACTTAATTTAATTTTTTTCTCCCCTCAGCCATTGGGCACAGCCAAAAGTTAATGATGTATGCTTCAATCGAACCTAGGTATCCGCAGACTTAATGCAGGTATAAAAAAGGACAATTCTGGATTAGTCATAATGTTGCATATGCCCAGCATATTTCTCAATTACTAAAAGCAAGCCAAGGAGTTAACGTTTAATAATTCGAAAAAATAACTCCCACTGTACACAGCCTTGTTGGTGTCAGAGTGGGTGATGATAAACGAACAATTGAGTTTAATGAGCCTACAGGGAATGAAATAAAAACTTCAGGGGTTCATAGACGTCAAAATATTCAGTTTCTGTCTTGTTGAATTGAGTTTTTTGTCCAATCAATATTCAGCTTTCCTACAATTTTATCTCCTTGATGTTTAATATTGTAATACGTTAACATTAGCATTTCTGCTGGAATTGAGTTTTTCATAAGTTTACCGTGATTCTTGCCTTCAATATTGAGTTTTTGAGTGAAAAATGTGACCTCTATGAACCCCTGAAAGTATATACATGTGACTCTGTACACAGCTTTCTGTATCCACATGCTCTGCCTAGTTAAAATTGGATGGCAGTTTGAGAATGGGAGTGTCACAAAATATTGATCATTACACCTTTAATCTATCCGGGAATCCACAAATTATATGCTGTAGAAGGGCGCGTGTCAAAAATTATTCGTTTTCATGCATACATGTTTTAGGTTTGTTCATTGAAGTTGATTTCAGTGATTATTCTTGTCTTTGTTGTTTTGGAAAAGCTAACACCTTAAGGTGAGATGTCAATACTATCAGGAAGAAACAATTACATTATTTATATTTCTGTTAAGTTACTGTCATGTGACTAGACTTTATACCTGTAGCCATGCTAGCTTTTAAATTTCACTTTCTGTTCTCCAAGGACTTGCAGAAAAATGAGAAAGACGATGTACTAAAATTCAGATAAGAAAGAAATCTGATCAATTTTTTGTTGCTTTTTTTTCTTTGTTGCACCTATCCAACCATTTCACAAGGAAATAGCTGAACAGCGTTTCATTGTGAATGTATCTTAAAAATAGAATATGTTTTGCCAATTAAATTCTCCACAGTACGCTACAGTTCATGTATGTACATCTCATCTTAAAAGGGCAGCTATTAGGGGAAAATGGGGTATTCGATCATAAATATGCAAGGATGGGTTACCCAGATGAATCTACTCTGGATTTACCTGACCCAGTTTGCCCTGGTGTACAAACAGTGGCAGGTGACCTTTTTACCTGTTCAAATGCCGACAGTGACTGAAATTTCCATTGACATGGAGTGGGGCCTGTGGGTTTTGATCAGACTGCAGGTGGCGGGGTGTTTGCTACAAGGGAAGGATGATCCCAATCAATTGAATTTAGACTCGGTGATTGAATGCCCCTAAATGGAGGAGGCTGTATTTTGTTTTTTGTTTTTTTAGCCCAGCATATCTGGTGGCATCTTCTTATGTGTACCATTTACATGTATACAAACTTGGATTGTCCAATTTTAAATAAAAAAGCTTGAACTTCCACAAATGTTACATGTTTGTTTCTTCTGTTGTAATAGACACACAGGATATATTGATGACAGGGGTAGAAATATTCAAAATCATCAGCGGGACATTTGTCCTGCTGGTCTAAAAAGTTGCCGGACATTTTCATCTTTGTCAGGACAAACTGTTGTTTTGCTTCTTGAACTATTTCTGAGATTTGCTGAACCAGTCACAAATGAATTTCTCAAGCGACCTTTGCCTTTTACTTTTGGTTTATCTCTCACATATTAGCGTCCACAACCATGGTTGATTTTTCTTAAAATCGTCCTTAAAATTTCATGTCACTAATGATCTCTATCGTTGATAACATTCAAGTGTTCAATATGAAAGCTGGTAAACATCATTGATGCATCAAGAGACTTACAACGAATGACAGAGCCGGTTTCTCTGATTGGGCGGAAACATACTTGGTGACCATTTCTAATTTATTCAAAATCATCTATTTCTCTGATATACCTTTTTAGTGCTCCATACGAAACTATACATCAAGAAACTTAATTGCCATCTTCAATTTAGGCAAAATCTATATTTTTCAGACATGGGAATTAACTACTGTACAATAGGCTGATTTCAGACTTTTTCATCAAAATTTGGAAAAATAAAAAGTTGTCAGTTTTGTTTGAAATGCTCAAAAAGGCCATATTCCT
>JAVTVY010046889.1:0-230379 GCA_036873755.1 Hanleya hanleyi
CAGTGATCAAGATCCATCATCGTTCTTCAGGATTCATATTATTGATCACTCATAGATTGGATTAAGTTCTCATAGTACTCAGTTCTCATTTCATACTTTTGCAAATTCTTGTAACATGGTCAGGTCCCAGTTCTATTAAGTAAACGTATGAAAGGTGCGAACTGGTATAATGGATTTCATCTTGTTGTGTATGACGAAAGAATGAAATATAATGAAGGCCATGAACATTTTCAATGAAGTGAGTTTTGATATTAAATATGTATACAATTGATTCCAACCTGCAGGTCATGGATTCAGCACTTCTGATATCAGATGCAACAGGACTGTTACACAATGGATGTACTGGATGAAATGGAAAAACCAAAACAGACTATTGATTGGTTCAGCTGTGTCAGAAAGGTGTGGAATGACAGAGGTGGTGAAAATCAGAGCCAGTGATTGGCCACAACTCCCCCCCCATTGGATATCAGCTGATTCCTCAGGAAATAAACATTACACATGTAATGACGACCGGCAGAGTGATACATGTGTCAATCGGTCAGACATTTCCAAGGATGCCCAGTTCTAACTTAAAACAACCATGCCGGACTTCATTCCTTGTCTCAGAATAATTGGATCTAACTTTTACAAAACCTGCAGCTCCCAATAGCTCCTGGATCTAGAGCACATAAATGAAGGGACCTAGTTTATCGGTGCTATGGCAAAAATATCATGTAGAACGGGTTTGTGTGGATAATATCAGATTCATGGAAGTTGAAGTCCTGCAGCATGCTCCACAAATATCACCAAAGGTCATAAAACTTTCTGGTCTGCACCAGTGTGGATCTAAACTTTTTTTTTTACAAAATTATCTCCCTTGACCAGGTGAGGACATGAGTGTGTCTAAAATGATTTAGCTACTAGAAACAAATACTTCATTTCCTGAGTAGAGGTAAAAACCAAACATATTTTGATTATTTTATTCAAATTTCAATGCCACTTCTGGTATATGTACATGTATAAAATACATACAGAATGAACTGCATACAGAATAACACAAAGAACAGGTATATGTATCTCATTACATTCTTAACCAAAGATCAATACCTGGGTGATATTACAACAATACCATGGTGATATATATTGTTATGATTGGCTGCTGAAGATATTTCTAATTGAGGGCAATGGGCAATCATACTAAATTTATTTTTATAACTTCATTTATTTTCACAATAAGCAACATAATCGAGATTAGCAAGTGAAGTTTTACAACATAATATAATAAGCATCATGGGTCTCCTTCAGTTTAGTGTAGACATATATATCCTTTAATATCTCTTACCATGATTCAGTCATAATATTGTCTGTAATATATTGATGTCGACAAGGAATAAACATAATTATTTCATAGTATTATTAATTGTATGTTGTTTATGATTAACATGAACTTTTTATTTGCTAGAATCAAGCCATCTGTTCCATATGGGCAATATTTTCATCAGCTATCACTATTCAATATGAATGCGATACATGTGACACCAGTATACAAAATTATTCCGAGCGCATTGAATCCTCATCACATGATGCTGAGACAGACCAGAACGGAGTGTCAGTAAAATCAGGTGTGTTTTGTAGAGGATTCTGTCAATGAGGATGCTATACTGTACACATACAAAATATGTTGATGTGTAGGGCCTATAGCACAAAATCACAAGCATGTTGGTAAAACTAGGCACACAGGGTCTCATTTCTGCCGCTAACGTGTTGAATTGGGTGAGGGCGTCCTCTCAGGGGGAGGTGGGGGTGGGAACGGGCCTAATATCTCAAGCAGTATTCCAGGTTTTCCATCAATATACTATATTCCATACCCCAATATTTCAAGCACGTGAAATCAGACAAAAATTATTTGCGGGGAATGTGACTTAGCTGGACATGCTAGTGGGGAACCCTCAATCCCAGGTTAATTACCATTGGATGTAAAAAGGGCTTCACTGCACTGCCAGAATGTTTGGGTATAGACGTGACATACCCAAAATAGTTGGGTCAAAAGAACCCAAAATGTTTAGGTCAAAATGTAATTTGACCCAAATTCTTTGGGTCCGTCACGTCTCTACCCAAAAATATCTGGGAAATCTGATCCAATCCTTCTGACAGCGTGATCTTGGGTGTAGTATAGAGAGCGAGGGAGAGCTAGTTCGCGACATTTGTAAATAGTCACTGTAGTATCGCTACCAAATGTTGATAGCCATGTGCTATTTGTATATAGATCTTTATTACAGCGTTTTAATCTGTGCTTTCACCTCCTGTGAAGAGGGTGCTCCTAGATGAAAGGAGGAATTTCCTGATCAACAACATTGGTGAAATTAACGTCCAACAAATGCTAAATTGAGCTTGGCATCCGGCCCTATGTTATTCAGTGATTTATTCCTCTACGGACCCTGTTGCCTCGACGGAAGTCTTTGCGCTCATCCAGCGCTTGTTTTTCCATAACTCTGTCGTGGAAAGATATTAGGGAATGAATCTTTTAAGCATCAATAGCTGATCGTATCGACGTCAAATCGAGTTCATTTGCATAATCCTACGTGCGAAGGATCATGGGAAAATTCCAAGTAGCGCCTATAGATGTGGGGTCATTAGAAATTTGTTACTCTTTTCCTTTATCACAACATATTCGAAGGCAAGGAAAGTGTTTTTACCCCAATCATTCTCTAACATTTGTTGTGCCATATATGCACAAAATGTGTTTTTTATTTTTTTCATTTTTAGTGGGGTTTTTTCCACAAACGGTCAGAATTGCTTCCTGGCGATATAACGTCACTGCTTTACATTTTCTTGTTGCACTTGACCCAAGGGTATAGTGTAATAAGTTGCATCCCCCTAGCCTCAGGTGTAGCGAAAATATTCAGGGTGGGGGGCGGAATCAGCCGACCTCCCACCCCAAGCTGCGGTACGCTCCAGATCGCCCAGGCCAGATAGGATTTAAATAGTGCATACACCATAAGCATCCAGGCCAGATAGGGATTAAATAATGCATGTGTGCAAAATCTGTTTGGTGGGACGAACATCAACTCAATATTCTCGTCAATATGTGAAGATAGACGATAACCGAGAGTAGTTTTACAGGATATAGTAAAATTCTGGCACTGGGGTCCGCTTACTCGTTATGTCTTAGAATTGATCATTGGTCTCTGGTAGCAGAATGAGAGCCCCATGCAACCTACCAATCCATCCAAATGATATGAGAATTGATCATTCACTGATGGTGGTAATACCCACATATGATGACAAACTTGCACCCAAATCTGTTACGGCTTTTGTCACTAGAGGGCGCTACTTGCATGTTTAACTTTTCGGTTTACAGCCCTGTATAGGAGGAGGAAGGTATCAGGAATAATCTACATGTATCCAATCCATTTTAAAGAGCACGTGGCGATTAAGATCAATCAGAATCAAACTTTGCGATTGGCGTGCCCATTGATATATCGAGTTGTTCCTGTGGTCATTTACCGCCGTTCGCGAGATATCCGCTATTTAAAAACTAAGGTTTTCATAGGCGTGCTCAGTGTATATGTGAGGCACGGTTAGTGTGAGAAAACTTATACGGTCTAAGCCCGCGATCTAAAATTTATAAACTTCCCACATCAACCAGGCCACAAATATACATTGAGTACGATTGTGAATCATTATTTCTATTCTGTTGCACTACTTAAATTAAGGATCACAACGAAATATTGAAAAATGTCATTTGTAAACTTTGGCAACCTCTCTCTCCTTTGCTGAAACATTTTCCCCATCTATCGTTTGGCAACGTGCCAAGATGAATAGACGAGCTCATGTGTTCTGTCAAATGAAGGAGGGGGAGGCGTTGTGGCGGTCATCTGAGACGGGCTGTGTGCAACATACATGAATATAGGTCTATCTGTGTCGCTTTTTAATCAATTTCACGATGGAAACAAGAGTTAAACTTGAGACAAAATTTACGACTTTAATAACAAATAAATATTAATTTACAGCTATGCAGAGGACATTTAAACCTACCATTCCTCACCTACCCAGTAAAATAGAAGAACTGCGCTTGTCAACATGACACGTGTAGATTTCATACGTCACAACGTTCTAAACCGTACTAAACTATGTTAAATAAACGCACAGCTACCATTGTATGTGTTATAGAATTTTTGTTTAGATGTAGTGCCATGGCGTTATGTCGTTGTAGCGGCGTTACAATATTACTGCGTTACTATATTACTGCGCTGCGAGTGCGGTCAATCTTAATAAATTAATATTCTATCAATGCTCCCCAATCGTATATGTCGCTATGTGGGATCTTCCTGATTTCAATTGAAGTTGGTGTTCAGAGCGGCGAGCTCATGAATATTTAATAGTCTTATTCCTACCAAGTAGGCTCTCAATTGCAAATTGTCCTGTAATGAGTGAGTGAGTGAGTGAGTCCATCCAAATTCTTTTCTCCGGAAAGATTTTTGCATGAACGTGCATTAGTGGACTGTTACCAGCAAGTTCTGAGCTGACCTACTTTTGATGAAAATCTGACCTACTTAGGTGACCTATATACCTCGAAATTGGCAAAAACATGTCCTAATTTCTTCTAAGGCCATGGAAATGTGCTTAATTAGGTCAGTGTCAGTGTGACCTGACCTAATTGGGCCAAGGTCAATGTGACCCAATTTCTGACCTAATTAGGTGACCTAGAAACCACGAAATTGGCAAAAATATGTCTTAGGTCAAGGTACACACTTAAATCCTATCAAATTCTACTTCGAAGGTCCTGTGACGTTAGTCACACTCCCATGTAACATCACGGCCGCATTTTAACTACTTTACTTGTAGTCGGGGAGGGGGGATGGGGTCGTGGTCTTTACCTTAACCCAAGGTTTACGCCAAGGACCAGTCCATAATGCTACCCCTCATAATGGTGCCAACCTGGCGGGAGGGCGGCAACATCAGAAGATTCCCCGACTGCTTGAAGTGTGATTCGGCTGAGCCAACCAGAAAGCACCTACCATTATGTTCCCTTCAATGCACGATGAAGAGCTCTTGGGATTGGTTGACACTTCCGTTACTGCAAGCCGGTTAGATCCCGCAAGCGACATATCCAAATGGCGGAGCTGATAGGATTTAATTTTAATTAGATTGCGAGTGCGATATTATGGTTTATAATTGTAATATGTCTGTGAAAGGTATTGGACCAATGGGGTGTAACTTTCGAACTACTCATGCAGGGCATATCATTCTTGTTGACATTATCTTTGATGATTTTCACTGAAGGTGGTGGCTATTTTGTATTCGGAATCTGTTATCCACTTTGATCTTTAACAGGGGCATTTTGGGTTCGTAAATATTCTATTTGGATTATATTGTGAGATAAATTCCTTGAATGATCGGACTATTACTACAGGAAAATCCTCACATGCAAACGCAAACGAACGTGTCTGACTATAGCCATCGTCAGATACGTCCAGACCTTCCTCCTATTACAAGTACGAAGTTTGCTCGGCGAATCAAAATGTCATAGTCACACCACTACAGAGTCATATCGCGAGTACCCAGTCACATAAACTGACGCTTGATCAACCAATCCTTGATCTATCCTCTTCCACCATAGCCCCAAGCGAGGAAGATACAAATTTCATTGTTTAAATTTTTGTTGTAACTCGGTCCGGGATCGAACCTGAGACCTGCAGCTTGCGAGGTGAAGATAGTTGACATGAACATTTGCATCGGTTTACTTCATGCGTTGTAATAACATCATGCACAATATCGTACTCTCGGTCTATATTTCAGCTTTTGTAAATCGACTATATGACGAAGATATCAAGGAATAACCGGGAAATACTGAGACGTCACTTTGTTCAGAGGTTCAAAATGAGGGAAAGAACAGTGCAGTGAGGTCGATATCGATAAGGCCTCGTCACTCCATGGATTAGTTCGGCATTAAACTTTACACACCATCACTTACTCGCTTTGACAGTGAATTGTATTTAAATAAAATTCCTATTTTGCTGGACCCCTACACTGTTTGTCAGACGCGGTGTATTTGTGAGGCATATTATTATCTTACCGAAAGAACAAGACGAACCACTGCTTTCACGTATTTCTCCACGTATAGCAACGCTTCACACAGTTCAATATTTTTTTTGGTTATAAATTTCGAAATCCTGTATTATTTAGCATTTATATTTGCAGAATTTTTCTGACAGCTGTAACTTTTCAGGGTGACTATTCTATATTGTAAATAATCCTATTTTAGCCATGCATTACACTGAAAAGTTTGGAACATTTATCAGATAGTCAGTATCGTTTTACTTGCTCATTAAAAGAGTAAACCACAACCGTAATATTTTCGTACTTAGTTGCGAAAGTAACCAAACATGGGCGGCATATTTTGGCGATTTTTGCGAAAGTAGTCAACCACGGGCGGCATTTTTGGGCGATATTTGCGAAAAAAAACAACCATGGGCGGCATTTTTTGGAGATTTTTGCGAAAGTAACCAACCTTTGGCGGCATTTTTGGTAATTTTTGCGAAAGTAACCAACCATGAGCGGAATTTTTTGGCGATTTTTGCGAAAGTAACCAACCATGGTGGCATTTTTTTGGCGATTTTTGCGAAAGTAATCAAACATGGGCGGCATTTTTTTGGCGATTTTGGGGAAAGTAACCAACCATGGGCGGCATTTTTTGACGAATTTTGCGAAAAAACAACCATGGACGGCATTTTTTGGAGATTTTTGCGAAAGTAACCAACCTTTGGCGGCATTTTTGGCAATTTTTGCGAAAGTAACCAACCATGAGTGGCATGTTTTGGCGATTTTTTGCGAAAATAACCAACCATGGGCGGCATTTTTTGGCGATTTTTTAAAAATTATTTTTGAGGGAGGTAAACCGCGGAAATTCTATTTAACGAACTGTACTTTGTACCACGTACACTCGCTCATCCATGCATGCATATAGAAAACAGGCATATCCCACGTACCTGTGTTAAATTCCAGAGATGCGATGCCTGCGCCGTAGCCTGTGTCTCCGGTGAACAGCCTGCCCCTAGTAACATCAGTTTGGTCGGGGGCTCGTATAACATCTCATACATCAAGTTTGTTGCTAGTCCCGGATCACACTGTAGAATAAATCAAATCAGCCTATCAATTCTATTTTCCTACGAAGTAGGCTACAGATCGCAAATTGTCCGGTAATGAGTGAGTGAGTGAGTGAGTGAGTGAGTGAGTCAGTCCATCCGAGTCCTTTCGTCGGCAAAATAAGGAGAACCATCGACATTAGAACCTTGATTTTTGGCACGAACGTGCATTAGGGCATTGTTACCAACAAGTTCTGAGCTGATCGAATTCTGCTGAAAATTTGATTTATAATTTTTTTTCTTCTATTTATTGATAGCTCAGCGAGTGCACTGTCATGCCCATCGGGAACCCTTGGCTGTATGTTTCACTGTATATATAACACAGTACAAAACGTGATGGGATAATGAAATAGGAAATGCTAATTTTTCATCATTTGTTAGTGCATTTTTCTACACTGCTATTACCAACTTGCCAGCCTACACACAATTCAGTATATTGTTATCTAGATATATGTAAACTGTGGCCTTTAACGTGTATCCTATTTCACATCCTTGAAACATTTCCTCACAGACATCAGGCGTCAAGTTCAGGTCAAGTTACAGTTACGCACTCGTGGTGAAATATACTACATCAACCAATTAAATAACCCAGCAGAAGAAAGATGTGGCATCATCCTTCAGAATAGTCTGCGTGAGCAACAACGATAAAAGTTTACTGAGGGTGAAACAAAGCCATGACGGCATGTTTAAACGGTCTTAATTTATTTTCTTCGGGTAGAATTTAACTAGATAAAGTAAGTAGACGCTATTTATTCGTCTTTGTACCGGTTATGCTCAGGAGAATGGCATGAAATCATTATCTTGTGCAGAGAAGGTGTTGGTCTTGAGTTGAATTACCGTAAACTACATAAATGCTACATTTCTACTATAGTACTATATATAAAAATGTGTTGCATTGTTGGGAAAATAATGCGATTCAAAAAGTTGTTTTGAACCTGGACAAGGGCACTGAAAACCATTAAAGAGATCGATATATTTTCACACGTAAAGCTTGAAATCTACTGAACTTTTTTATTATTCAATCTGTTTCCTTTAGTTAACAAATTGTGAAATTAAATCGGCGATCGTTATTTATTTTTGGAATGAAGGCGCATTAGGAGATTGTTACCAACAAGTCTTGAGCTGACCTACTTTTGATGAAAATTTCTGGTGATTTTTGATGAAAATCACTGGCGATTCTGACTTGGGCGGTGCCCATCTTAATATAGGCAGGATTCTAACTGGGGGCGGGGATTTCCAAGAGTTCAGTTCGCGTTCCGAGCCCTAATGCCTACTCTACTTCGTAGGTCCTGTGACGTTAGTCACACTGCTCATGTTTTGTCAAGAAGCTCAATCATTTAAAATCTACGGAACACACGGGATCGATTTACAATTGTCGCAAATGTTTCGCTGCTGAGAGTGCCGACTACTAAATAACAAGAATGGTAGTAGAGACCACGTTAACTAGATCATCTGTGACCGCAAATTAGACAGTTAGTAGCTAACTATGGTACAAATTGTGTTTTACTGTGTTGTGACTTTATATATCACAGACAATACAGAGATAATGGAGAATGTACATGTGTCTTAGTCCCAGGCCTGGTCTGAAAATTTTCGTTTTCATTTCCCCTCCAGTACCAGATAGGTTCTTGGGTGTTTTCTGTCGGTTAGAGTTCTAAATGGATTATTTCAAAACATTATCCAATATTTGAAGTGAACGTTCTACCGAAAAATCAAGATTATCTGAGCATGACAGCATAAATTGATAAAAACACAAAATGTGTCATAAATCAGCCATTTTAGAAACGATGTTGCTATAAGTTGATAGCACTATTTACAATGTGAGGGATAACAATGTAGTGAGCGTGAACTATATATCTCGGCTAAATATTGACGAATAATCTTATTGTCCTATATAAAACTGTGCCATTTTTAGTGAACTATTTTCGGTACGTTGTTCAGTTATGATTTTATATAATTATAGTTTGACAAGAATAGTACGTACATGTATGACAGTGAAACACATATACCAATCACTTCGTACATATATCTACACTTTAATTTAGCAAAGAAATGACTACCGGTACTAGTCAAGAAATATTGAACTTAGTGGTGAAAGATATTTGTGTACCGCCTCTCCATCTGGAAATATGACCATCATTCTGTGAGAATTCAGCAAACCCTTGGATGAATAACAATTCAACGATATCTGGACAGTTTCGGGTAGTCGCGAGTAAGCCAGAAAAACATTTTAAACATTAGGAAAGTTCTGTCAACGAATATAATCAAATTCGGAATTACGGCCATGTGAATCTTGCGCCTTCTTTATTGAAAATTGTATTTCTTCAATCTAAGCATGACCGGATCTAGCTCGTTCACATTATACATTCATATACTTCGAAAGCACTTTTGGAGTAATCTGCGTTATTCTCCCCATATATCACCATATTAGAATTTGTCCATTTTAGTTAATTCACTCCATGGCATATGGTTTGGGACTCATTTGGAAACAATTATCATAATCTTTATGGCATAGCGCAATGGTAGAAATAACAAGAAACAAGTTTTTTTAATATCAGTAAAAAAATGAGCTAATTCACATCATAACTTATTATTTCAGGCTCAGTTTGAGACTATTAGCATATTCTTTGGCGCAAAGCGTAATGGTTAAATTCGAAATGGTGGACATACGTAATCCGGAATTTGCGAGATTTTTTTTTATCCTGTCTAATTTAATTCATTTGTAGAATCCCAAAGTAATAATTTAGGCCCATGCTCTGAATTTGATCTTCAGTGCAAAGCACGATGGTTAAATTCAAAATGCCAGGCATATGGGATCGTCTGAGACTTGCCGTTTTCATATCAGTTGCACTGTTGAGAAATCCATCTCCACCACTCACCTGTGTGGCACCAAGAATAGACGGAGGACAGTTGGTCCTTATCACACAGGGTTATACACAAATCCACTAAAAAGCGGATGCCGTTTACTGCATGCATGTTTGTCTTATTGACATCCGTGCAATTGGAAACTTCGTCGATATATCCCATCCATTAGCAAGCAGCATGATAACAGCTATACACATATGTTGTCGCTTGACGGATAGATTTCACTATCTGATATCAGCGAGTACGTGCGTAATTCGTTATTATATTTATCCCTCCTCATAACAACAGCTCACGTAATCGACGAGTTAGTGGAAATCACACACTCATCTCTATTCTACCTACCAAGTCGAAAACAATAAAAAGCATTCACGCTCGTCAATGTGGCTATTTCCAGTCGAATGCCTGCGATATCAAATCCGCCTGGTTTATACAATGAAATTCTTGTGAAACGACCCCCTTGATGGATGCATGTACTGGCTATTGGCAAGGATAAACTGAGATGGTGGGCGCTTTATCTATTGATCTACGAAAAGCGTTTGATATAGAGAATAGAGATAAATATCACAATGATTGCACAAATCGCAAGAAACTCTTCTATGTCTATCGTCTTAGTTTGGGGTAACTGAAGTTTCCAGTTCAGATAATATATGTAAGTTGTAGAATTCCACAAGATTTCATAATGGAAATTTCATTTGTTATCGTCTTCATAAAAGACTTTCAACTTCGATTCAGAGGCTCCATTTTCGGCAACGCGGCTAAATCAACTCTAAAATCTCTTTAAATGGCGAATTTCGATGCTGCCTTCGTTTTTTTTTCAACTCCAAACATTCCAAACGTTCCATTTTACATTTCAAAATAGCCGCCATCTGAAGTCATTTCCCACAAAATCTTGCTACCGGAGAGAGAATAATCAGTGTTCCAGTGGCTACACCCACATCTGCAGGTCCAAGGCAACAAACGGTATTATCATATACTACTTTGAATGGCGGTTATGGTTGGCGCTAGTAGACAAAATTTCACAAATAGCCCTCGGGTTAATTCGATTTACTCCTAGGGCTAAATCGACCAATTATAATACATTTTCTAAACCCCGGATTATATTCATTTAGTTATCGGACTAAATGATTTAGCCCTCGGGTTGATTTGATCCAGTCCTGGACTGAATGATTTAACCCTCGGACTAGATGATTTACCCCGCGGACTAGATGATTTAGCCCGCGGACTAAATGCACTTAACCCTAGGTCTAATTCGATTCACTTAGGGCTAAATTGACCAATTATAATACATTTCCTAAATCTCGGGTTATATATATTTAGCTCTCGGACTGAACGATTTAGCCCTCGGGCTTGAATATTTAACCCTCGGAGTGATTGAATCAATCCTCGGACTGAATGATTTAACCCGCGGACTAGATGATTTAGTCCGAGGGCTGGATTATTTAGCCCGAGGTCTGGATTGTCCAATCAATTGTGCGTTTCTAGACCGCATATTTCACAAGCCTGGAGTTAGGCAAATTAACAAGCCTACACCAGTATTCCCGTTAATATTGGCTTGTTGTGCCATGGGAATTCTGCCCAATTCTGCCCGCACAGCAGCATTACATGCCTTTTTGTTCATCCCAAGAGTAAACTTGCAAAACTTGGTATGAACGCTTTCAATTGGGGAACATTCATGAATATCTCAACAGCCCAAATTTCGGAATTATATAAAAGAATTGGTTTGACCACGCTATCAAAAATCTGTGTGTACATGTAGTGCTGTATAACTACCAGGCCTGGTACATTAAAGCCTATAAGGGAGCAAATTACCGCCGTATAACCGATGATATAGCTTATCCAGCTGCTCTCAATGCAAAGCAAACACAAGCAGGATTTAACCCATGTGTTTACACTTTACTGTTATCATGTCAAAGTGTTATTACTTGACAACGGGCAGTCATTTGGGGTCTAAGACTGGCAGCCGAACAAATATTGCAAGGATCAAAATGAACAAACGCGCCAACTTTATACCATGTGGCCATCTTCTAATCTTGCTCTTGATTAATATGCGGTCTAGAAACGCACAATTGATTGGACAATCTAGCCCTCGGGCTAAATAATCCAGCCCTCGGACTAAATCATCTAGTCCGCGGGTTAAATCATTCAGTCCGAGGATTGAATCAATCACTCCGAGGGTTAAATATTTAAGCCCGAGGGCTAAATCGTTCAGTCCGAGAGCTAGATATATGTAACCCGGGGTTTAGGAAATGTATCACAATTGGTCAATTTAGCCCTAAGTAAATCGAATTAGACCTAGGGTTTAATGCATTTAGTCCGAGGGCTAAATCATCTAGTCCGCGGGTTAAATCATCTAGTCCGCGTGTTAAGTCATTCCCTTCTGAGGGTTAAATCATGAGTCCGGGGATTGGATGTAATCAACCCGAGGGTTAAATTGATTAGTCCGAGAACTAAATGAATGTAATTAATGAATTGTATTACAATTGGTCGATTTAGCCATAGGATTAAATCGATTTAGCCCGAGGATTAAATCGAATTAGTCCGAGGGCTATTTGTGAAATTTTGTCCACCAGCGCCAACCATAGGCGGTCATTATTTTGCAGCTGGAGGCCATGACCACAGTTTGTCCTTTTAGGGGACAACGTTTCAGATGCTGGCTTCGTTCCAATAGCTCAATTCACAGTTTCACGGTTTAGGTATCAGAGTCCCAGTATTGTGCAAGTCCATACTGTAGCAACGGTCGTAAAACGGCATCATGCACGTGAGTACTTGATCGCCCGTAATGTCGCACAGGTAAGAAGGACAATATGGGCCGCATGTCAAGTTTCTTTCCTAATTACTCACCAAACCCGATTTTCGAAATAATTTAAAACTTAAAAAAAACAACTCACCCGTGAATCTCGCCAGTGTAAGTTGATACGGTAGTCACCTAAGACATCAGTTCTGTTGTTCACATCCTCTACAGCCATTTGAGCTGCTTGTAGACAAAACAAGATCCCACTCCATGCTCTGCTTTCTATTGGAAACAATGCCATAATATCCAAGTCCTTCTCACCATGAACCATGAAACTGCTCACCAACACGACAAGCGTGTAAAAGTTAAAAACGCAAAGATGCATAGTCGGGATTAGAAACGCGCAACTAATTTACAGACATGCCAACAGTAACACCGGTAGCCAAATTATCAAATATCTGGGATAGTTATATATAGGTATAAATTATTTCACCATCGCTGGACAAACATGTTCACTGTGTCCGTTTAGCATCCACCTGCTGGAAGTGGAATCGATGTGTCTACCCAGCAAGGTTAATATATCCAAGCGGTACCAGATTTTCTACCTGCACAAAAGTATTGACTTTTCTAACAATAGGATAAAATGTGGACTTATTTGTAAAGCTCCCTTTATATTGATGACAGTTTTCTAAGCTACACAGACTCCGGTATCTGCCAATAATAGGACATACTGAGTACAACCTACATGTTCTTAAGACACATCAATATCAACCTAATGTGAATGCGCTTTGAATGGAATCTCGTTGAATTGTATTGGAGAAAATCAGTCTAAGAGGCTTGTCTTCATCGAGGCTAGTGAAGGCGAAAGTTCAGAGCTGTCACATAAGACAGCAAAATAAATTGCTGGCTGCATTTCACTCTGTGTATTAAGCTTAAGTAAATGTAAATGGAAACGGGGATTTGATAACAGGCATATGCCTATATCAAACCCCTGTGGTAGTCGGACATTTCCGCCCTATTCCGGGTTCCCCCGTGGGAAGCCTCGTGGTGAGCCTCGATGTGAAAACGGCGCCTTTGGACGAAGATCGAGCAAGAAGAAAGACATATTTCACAGATCGATCCGAGTTGGAAGACTCATTCGGTGGTAATTATACACTGCCTGACGGTGAATCGGTGATCAACCGCTTCCGGAGCCAGGTAAGAGTAGATTTATTACATTGGCGCTGCGAGACAACGAGTCTGTACGGATTTTTTACAGTTTTTCTGGACTTTGTGTGTGCAGAGACAGAGTGACATTTCCGCCATTGTTGTTCACAATTTTGTCGGAGAAAATTGCAGACAAATTGTGGACTCGTGTTGTCACAGTAGAGTGCTGTCATTCAAAGTGTGTTTGACATTAGTAAATAAAGATTGTTACCTTGCATTCGACATCGAAGCAAGGTGATTTGGATCAACATTGATTTAGTTATAAGTCGCAAAAGACGACCACCCGGTTTTGGCGGGTGTTCCACGTGGTTTTACTTTCGTTGTCGACCCGTCGAGAGCGGAAGATTTCTGACCTGTTTTCAATCCGTTGAGAGCGGGCAAATTGTATGCATTTTTGTTGTCTTCTCCCGTGAGGATTTGCGGGATAAGAATCTTTTGGTTTTATTTGTGTTCTCTCCAGGAATTGTTTTTTCCCGAGGATTAATTACGGGAATTTAGTTGAGTAAATGTGCGTGTTTGTCAGGCGACATTACACGTTGTGTTAGTGTAATTTTGCTGTTGTAAATTGTTCATGAACTGTTCATACATGTAATGTTATTGTATGGTGGACCATTGGGAACAACTGGATTGCCAAACTGAATTTCACTTTGTCATTATTTTCGGGCAATTGATATATAAATTGCGTAGTGGAAATTTTACCATACGGAAATTGCATAGATTGTTCGACTGTGGTATTGCAAGACATTTTACCAGGTTCATATCAAATATTCCTTGGTGTTCTCCTGCATTCAATCGTGGAGGATCTAATTCGTGCTCATAATTATTGCAGCGTATACAACATTTCCTCTCGTGCAATTGGAGCGGGACCTGATCAGTTATTCCACAACTGTTTTGTCGAGAGATTTGACAAGTCAGTTTTTATTGTAGATTACATAATAATTTGTCACACTGTATGCTTGTAACCCCTCGGCTTTGCTAAACTGCGTGACTAGGACACAACAAGCAATTGTACAGTGGGCTGTTTATCACATAATTAGGTATCCATCATGGCAGATCAGAATCCAAAATTATTAATAAATAAATGCAACTACAAAGAACTATTGGAGTTACCCGGCATTGCCAGGAAACTGGCAGATGCTATTATGAGGCACCGTTATGAGCTGGGTAATTTAACAGAGGAATCATTCGCCACCATTCCCCATTTACGAGCCAGTCCACAATTACTGGCATGTTTAGATTTCACACCATGTGTTCCAGACGAGGATAACAACAGATCTCGTGAGGAAAGCCAGCAGGTTAAGGATGCGGGTGAGGTGAATATGGGTGATGGGGAGGCACAGGAGAAAGCTTTCCAAGACTCGATTCGAGGTGCGATTAATTCTGCCAAATTATCAGTACCGCCCGGAAAGCAGATTAGTCCTAGTCGTGGGCCAATGGGGCGGGGAAGCTGGGGACAAACCCTTTTCCCAGAAACGCCACGCCGTGCTGGAACTTTTGCCAAGGGAGCAGATCAGGATATACCAGCCAACTATCTTGACCATCCATCACAGGCATATCGTCAACCCCTCCAGGGAAAACCAATGTATGGGGGTTATCCTGACTACGGGGGTCCAATATCAAATTATGATATGTACACCCACCCTTCGAATAACCCAGGATGGCCGAAACATGAACAGACCCACCATGGTTATCCTCCAGCTGGTGAGCTTAGCTCCTGGGTAGGTATGGGAGCAAGGTCATACCAATGGGGGGCAGATGACAGGGGGGCCCGTAGCCCAGGCCAGAATACTGCTCCGGGACCGCCTCCAAGGTATCACGTGGACATGCGACCCGCATATCCCCGTGAGAGCGGGGAGACTCCTGCCTTCACACGGCATATACCCACTCCAAGGGTAAATGAACACGAGCAAGGTTCCAGGAAACCGACTACCTTGCCGAAATCCCTCAACTATGATGGTAAGAAGAGCTGGCAGGCGTTTTATGCAAAATTCTCGCGATACGCTGAGGTAGCTATGTGGTCTACCAAGCAGTGCAAAGATCAGCTATGTTGGTGCTTGGATGGGAAGGCCAGTGAGTTTTATGCGATGCTCATGGAACGGGATAGGGACATAGATTTTTTTGACTTGGTGCGCAAACTCGAAAAGCGCTTCGGGTTTAAGGATTTGCCAGAAACTGCTCAAATACAGTTTCAAACAGCTAAGCAGGTTGCTGATGAATCACTAGAAGACTGGGCAGACAGAGTTCTGTCGTTAGCGACCCGCGCTTTCCGAGATTTACCGGACGATCACATGTATCTGCAAGCAGTGATGCGTTTCTGTCAGGGATGCATGGATAAAGAGGCTGGGCAGAATGCTTGTAATGCACGCCCAGCAACAATTGAAGATGCAATTGACAAGATAAGGTGGTTTCAGCACACAAACCAGGCTATTTACGGACGATCAAGCCGGCGGGAAATTAGATACGTCAGCTCGGATTCGGACGGGGAAGGAAGTCCTGCTCGAGTTAGGGCAATGAGCTCCTCGCCTAAGGCCACGTATTCTAGTGACCACGAGTCCCGCTTAAAGAAGATGGAAGGGCAGATGGAAACTCTGTCTACAGACATGAAATCGCTTTCGTCAGAGGTGAGGAAGATTACTTACATGTTAAGTAATAGGCGCGCATCCAGTTCCTCACCATCACCATCCCGTAGTCGTTCCACCTGCTTTCTTTGTGGGGCCAGCGGCCATTTTAAACGTGAATGTCCATTGAACGCCCTTGGTAACAGGCCAGCAGTGGAGAAAAAGGTTACATTTTCTACAGAGACTCAGTCGTTAAACGAGAACGGGTCGGGCAAGTAGGCCTAAGTTCGACCCGCAAGGAATGGAGAGGCCTGGAGAATGTAGCAGAGATAAATCGTGCGATGCTGATGACGTCTGGCTCGTCTGAAGACGCACCTGAGCGAAATGAGGGGAACACACACTATTCATTCCCTTTCATGGAAGCGGCTTGTGCTGAGGGGACACCTGAAGTTAAAGTAGCTATGGCAGAACCTGACGAGGAGACTAGCCAGGACGAGACAGATGAGAGCACTAGTGATGAGGAAATCACCATCCGCCAGCTGCGCTCGGGATCGATGTTCCGGGTGCCGATACAAGTCCAGGGACACACTACTCAGGCAGTGGTGGATGCTGCGGCAGAGGTGTCTATCATCTCTGACAGATTGTACGGTGCATTGAAGTTTAAACCAACAACCATTAAGGAGGTCACCATGCATAATGCTGGTAGGGAGATGAAGATGAAAGGATTTGTGATAGGGCCGGTGGATATTAAATTGGGCAGCACTGATTACCAGGAGCGACTTTACGTGGCTCCCATCGAAGATGAGATGCTGCTTGGCTTGGACTTCCTGGGATACTATCAAGCCAATCTAGATCTGCGAGAAGGACAGCTGAAGATTGGGGAGGAGGTGATTCCCATGATTCTGGGAAAAGTAGGCCAACCACCTCGAGTGGCCCGTGCCGCCATTTCTAAACGAGTCGTCGTCCCTCCAAACTCGGTAGTCCGGACGAAATGCATCCTGAGTCAGCAGATGTCGGGGTATATGGTGGAGCCGGTGTCCGGACTCAAACTCCTTGTCCCGGGAACTATGCATGCTGGAGGGACAAAGCCTACATTGTGCCTTGTCAATTTGAGTGATCGCTCTATAACCATGAAGCGAAATTTGGTGGTTGCTAAGGCGGTGGGAGTGGATGAGGTCGAACCTGTCGTTCCCCAGGAGGAACCCAAGCATGTTTACCAGGATGTGGTGACACCGGACGCCACGCAAAATCCGGAGGAACCGTGTGTCCCGTTAGTGCCTGCACATTTGTGGGACTTGTTACAGAGATCTTCTGTACATCTGCCTCCTGCCAAAGTGGAGAAATTGGCGGAGCTCCTCACTGAACCTGAGGATGTGTTTGCCAAAGATGATTTGGACTTGGGAAATTTCACCACCGTTGACAATGCCCGCCCAGTACGGCTTCGGATGCGACGCACCCCAGCATGCTTTGTCCATGAGGAGGAGACACATCTAAAGAAGATGTTGGATGCCGGGGTGATCCAGCCCTCTGTTTCGGAGTGGGCGGCGGCACCTGTCCTTATCAGGAAGCGTGACGGTGGAGTACGTTGGTGTTTAGATTATCAAGCTTTAAATGCATTTACCACCAAGGATGTCTTCTCCCTGCCTCTGGTGGAGGAATGCCTGGACACACTAGCTGGGAATGAATGGTTTTCCAAACTTGACGCAAACTCCGCATACTGGCAAGTGAATCTCAAGGAGTCTGACAGGAAGAATACTGCATTTTCTACCAAGTATGGATTATTTGAATTCACCAAGATGGGTTTCGGGTTATGCAATGCACCCGCGACCTATGCTCGCGTGATGAATCTCGTGCTGCGGGGTTTGAATTGGAACATAGTTCTGGCGTTCCTAGATGATGCCCTCGTGCTGGGCATGGACTTTGACAGCCATCTCGAGAACCTCCGGAGGGTACTGGGGCGTTTCCGAGAGTACCACCTGAAGCTCAAGCCTGCAAAATGTAAACTGTTCCAGAGGCGTGTTGGGTTCCTCGGTCGAATGGTCAGCAAGTCGGGCTTAGAGATGAGCAATGAACATACTCGAGTGGTCGAAGATTGGCCAATTCCTAAACGGACCAGAGATGTGGAAAAGTTCCAAGATAGCCACCCCCTTGTACGAAATCACTGGCAAGAAATCTTTCCGGTGGGGGACCAATCAACAGAACGCTTTTGATGTCATTAAGGTCGCTCTCACGCCGACACCAGTACTTGCACTGCCAAACTCAACAGATCCCTATGTCCTGGACACAGACGCGTCTGACTATGCCATTGGGGCAGAGCTGATACAAATCCAGGAGGGAAAGGAGAGAGTGGTGGCATACGGGAGCTTTGCGTTGACGCCTGAACAGAGGAAATATTGCACTACCCGGAAGGAGCTGCTGGCAGTGGTGAGGTTCACAAGACAATTCCGACACTACCTACTGGGACGGAAGTTTGTGGTAAGAACTGACCACAGTAGTTTGACTTGGCTTCTTCATTTCAAGGAGCCAACCGGGCCACTCGCCAGATGGATGGAAGAGCTGAGCCAGTATCATATGGAGGTACATCATCGAGCTGGGCGAAAGCATGCTAATGCGGATGCCCTGTCCAGGATGCCAGAGCCTCTCCCCTGTCCTAGTTTCCGGTTGGATATGGCCCCCGAGGACCTACCTTGCGGAGGCTGTAAATACTGCACGAAGGCTCATCAAGGGTGGGCCAGCTTCCAACAGGACGTTGATGAGGCGGTGCCCCTGGCTGTCCTGCCACCATGCCCTAAAGACGGAGAACTGGTGACTGAAAGCTCTTCTCTGGTAGAGGGAGGACTTGAACGTCCTGAGCGATGCCAAGAATCCTGGGCTTCTCCCGACGGAGAGCGGGAGCAGGGCTGTTTACTGACGTCGACAGCTGATGATCCTGATGCGACCATTCGTCGGCCATGGGACCCCGGCGGCAACGTGGGTGCGCCCAATACGCAGAATGATGTGGAGCTGATGGTGTCCAGCATAGAAGTGGTTACTAAGCAAGACGTACGATCGCTGATCATCACCCAGGATGAGGAAGTGTGTGTTTGGGGGAGTGGGGAACAAGACCAGGCAGGGATTTCGCTGTCGAGTTATACTACGGAAGAGCTCCTTCGGAAGCAGGGCGAGGACCCTGATTTGCAGATCATACTGTCTTGGTTGCAGAGCGGTACCCATCCCACAGAGGGAGCCTTGTTTCTAACCAGTCCCGCCGCGAAAAATTACTGGATGAATAGGCAGATTTTTCATTTGGACCACCAAGGGGTGTTGTGGAGGAGGAAAGGGGATAAAGCGGACCGTTTAGTCATTCCCCAGTCACTCCAGCGTGAGGTTGTCCAGTTGAATCATGACATTCCCATCACGAGATGTCCAGAGGTTTGTCTCCACCTGCGGAATATGTAACAGGAACAAGAAACCCGTTCGGCACGCCAAGTTCAATCTGACACCGTACCATGCGGGTTCACCTATGGAAAGGGTCCATCTGGATTTTCTCGGGCCATTGCCTCGTACCGAGCGGGGCCATGAATTCATACTAATGATCGTGGATCAGTTCTCAAAATGGGTGGAGTGCGTGGCCCTACCATCTCAGACGGCGGAAGTGACTGCCCGGGCAGCGGTTAATGAATTCTTCTGCCGGTTTGGATGCCGGATCATTGAGCCAGAACGATACTACTGGCCCCGCACTTACACAGTGAGAGGTCGAAAATGGGGCACCTATCACCGTAGGGCCAGCCGGCAGGATCACGGCCAACGGGGTCATAGGGGGTAGTCCATAGTCGCGGATTTTTGGTCCCCCTCAAAATCTTTGAAATTAATATTCCACCAGGTTTGACCCCATGAGAATTTTTATTGGCTTATTGTTTATTAATATTTGTAATATCATTCAGTTGACTGGTTGATTTGCTTCAAATCAATACATGGTATTTTGCCAGTTAGATTGGCCAATGCTTCTCTATGAAGATGGAAGTGCAAAAGTGTGGCTGTAAATTGGGGCTTTTTTCTGCTTGCGAGCACATGGTATATTTTGCAGTGGGGAAATGAGCTTGAAATCCGCGTGGACAACCCCCGATTTTCTTTGCCAATTTTTGTTGATCCTTCGACTGGGCACAGTGTCGGTGAGTTTCAAAGCAATCGATTTTCAAGTTTTTTCTGTGATGGGGAGAGAATATGACCTATTTTGGGCCAAATTTAGAGGATTTTCCTGAAGTTTGGGGCATGTTCAGTAGGGGTTATGGGGACCCCGATTTCGGTCAGCTATGCTTACATCTGTCTCGGCTTCATGGTAAGAGCCTACTCTTTCAGAAAATATATAGTTTTATGGGGGTTCTCCCAAAACACGGTTGCTGTTTAGCATATAATGAACCAGCCTACTTTTCAATTTCAGATGCCTTGGCTCTTCTATAGACTGCACCCTATATATATGACAGAACAGGCATTTTCTCATATAACATTAAATTTGCATATCTGACTCAAAATTTTGCATCCAGCACTAATATTGTTTACTATCAAGTTGAACACAATTCAAAACAATGCTATTCACCCCCAACACAGGACTGAAATTATTAAACCAGCACAGAGGCTTGGGCTAGAAAGTGGAGGGGGGGATAACTCTTAGCATGCCAGGGAAATATCTGTTACAATGTGTGTAGTATCGCCAACATCAATGTTGGTGCTGGGGGGGAGGGGGGGGGTAGGGTTATTTCAATTGTCCCGGGACTTTTTCAAAAGTTTTAGTGTCACAGAATAATTCCCGGGACCATTAAAACAGCCCTACGCCCCCACCCCCACCTCATTGAACCAGCATTAGAGTTGGGAATACTGCACACAATGTAACAGATATTCCCCTGCCATGCTAAGAGATATCCACCCCCCCCCCTTCTAGCCCAAGCCCCTGTGCTGGTTTAATAATCCCAGTCCTGTGTTGGGTGTGAATATCATTGTTTTGAATTGTGTTTAACATAATAGTAAACAATATTAGTACTGGATGCACAATTTTCAGTCAGATATATTCAAATATGACATAGCGGTTTAGCCTGAAAAAATGGAGTCGCAAAAACTGTCAAAATATGAATGGGGTAGGGGGAAAGGTGTGTATTCCAATGGGTACTAATTGTGCACCCCTGTTGGCTGACCTATATCTGTTCTCTTATGAATATGACTATATGCAGGCGCTTTCAAAAACCGATCCATTCAAAGCCCGTTCCTTCTCATTCACCAAACGCTATATAGACGATCTTCTCGCTGTGGATAATCGCTATATAAATGACGCAGTGAAGGATATATCCACCTTCACTGGATTTGAAGGAAACTACAGATAGCCCTACAGGCACATCTTATTTAGATCTCTACCTCTATAAAAATGAAGCGGGCATTCTCTCTCGTCGACTTTATGACAAAAGAGATAATTACAATTTCGACATCGTAAACTATCCCTTTCTGGATAGTAATATTCCAGTGGGACCTGCATATGGCGTATACATATCTCGCTTAATAGCATTTGCTAGATCATGTGTTAAATGTGATGATTTTAATCAACGTCACAAAACATTGTTGCAGAAACTTATAAAACAGGGCTATTCCACCAGGCGCCTCCACTCAAAGTTTCTCAAATTTGGCGATACATATCGCATGCTGATAGCAAAATACGAACGTAGCGTGCAAGATCTATGGCGCTACGTTTCGTAACTTGTGTCTAATTCCGCTTAACCCGGGGCTAGGGCCGTATGAACCCATGTACTTCAAGATCCTCATGGTACTCATATGAACAGTCACAATCAAAGCGTGACTGAGATACATCATTCTTTAGATGACGACTTTACAACGAATATTATGGATTAAGAATACTGATCAGCGATACGGATTTGATATTTTTGGAATATCATGATGTCTTGCCGGCATCATTGAAAACTGTTGACCGCTTCTCTCTTGCAGGAAACAAGCCTATGTTTATGCATGCAATGATTGTCTTTTTGAATTTGGTGCTAATACTGTTATATGGAATATGGAATATGTCTTTGGATTATGGACGCGGATATTCTCTAATGGACGACGGCTGGATTATGAATGACGGACTAGACGCTTGTAATTATCTTAATATGACTTTCAACCATTGACTGTCATATACCGTTATACTTGTACAGACCCATAGATTGAAGGGAGTAGATAAAAATAAATCCACAAAAAGTACCCCTCACTTAAAGGGGGTAGTCCATAGTTGCGGATTTTTGGTCCCCCTCAAAATCTTTGAAATTAATATTCCACCAGGTTTGACCCCATGAGAATTTTTATTGGCTTATTGTTTATTAATATTTGTAATATCATTCAGTTGACTGGTTGATTTGCTTCAAATCAGTACATGGTATTTTGCCAGTTAGATTGGCCCATGCTTCATTATGTAGATGGAAATGCGAAAGTGTGGCTGTAAATTGGGGCCTTTTTCCGCTTGCGAGCACATGGTATATTTTACAGTGGGAAAATGAGCTTGAAAACGGCATGGTCGACCCCCTATTTTCTTTGCTAATTTTTGTTGATCCTTCGACTGGGCACAGTATCGGTGAGTTTCATAACAATCGATTGTCAAGTTTTTTCTATGATGGGGAGAGAATATGACCTATTTTGGACCAAATTTTTTTCTTCTTTTTTTCTGAAGTTTGGGGCATGTTCAGTAGGGGTTATGGGGACCCCGATTTCGGTCAGCTATGCTTACATCTGTCTCGGCTTCATGGCAAGAGCCTACTCTTTCAGAAAATATATAGTTTTATGGGGGTTCTCCCAAAACACGGTTGCTGTTTAGCATATAATGAACCAGCCTACTGTTCAATTTCAGATGCCTTGGCTCTTCTATAGACTGCACCCATAGGGACCAGCGACACCGGGATTTGCGGCTATATGAGGGCACCCATCAGCAATTGGCGGTATCCTCGGAGAGAGGAGAGAGAGCCCTCTGTGATGGCGGGGGGCACCAGGGCAGTAATCTGCCAGTGAGGGCGCCAACCAGGATGACGGCTGGGGGGCAAGGGGCGATCGACCGTGGCCGCGGTCAGTCCCAATCCCTGAGTCAGATGGCCAAACCAAAGTTTCCATCCGCGGTGAGAGATCTGGAGCGGAGTGGGACTACAGAGAGACTCCCCAAACCGATGTTTTCATCTGCGGCGAGAGATCTGGAGCGGAGTGGTATGGCAAGGGACCTTGCCCGACCGAAGTTCTCATCGGCAGCCAGGGATGCGGAGCTGAGCGGTAGAGGTAAACGTCCCTTCGTGGAGGCTTCTGGAGACCCTTCCCCTCCGCCAGCCGACAAGAAGAGCAGACCATCCTTTCCTCAGGCCAGGTCGTCCTGTGCCCGGTACCTGGATGTGGTTTCAGGACCAGGAAACTGAAGCGCCATGCTTTCATGGGACATTTACCTCCCATACTGAAGGACCGGGAACCAGCAGAGAGGTTGGAAGATCCAGAAACCCACTGTCAGCGCTGGGCAGCCCTGAAATGCCTGGCCACCTGGATCCTGGGACCCAGGGGATCATTGCAAGGGCTGGTAGACATTGTGAATGCGGTAGATGCGATCCCTCCAGAGTCGCGCATCCTGCAATCATCGCAGCAGGCGATGGTCAAACTACTGCAGGAGCGTGGGGAACCTGTCCCCGACACTTTCCAGCTACGACCCATCAACTCGACCGCGGTACTAATCCACTGGCGAGTACTACTGATATTGGTGGGGTATCTCACCCCGTGCCAGCGGACACGTTTTCACAGACTGTTTGAGGCTACGGAACTGGGGGCAGAGGGCACGCACGATGGCGGTCGTGCCTGCTAGAAGGGAAGACATACTACCCGTTGAGCGGGTAAGGACCAGAGCCGTTGAGAGCGGGTTTACTCTCCCACCTAATGGGGAGGCTTGAGAAAACGGGCGGGGGGTGGAATTTTCGCCCTATACCGGGTTCCCCCCGTGGGGAGCCTCGTGGTGAGCCTCGATGTGGAAACGGCGCCTTTGGACGAAGATCGAGCGAGAAGAAAGACATATTCACAGATCGATCCGAGTTGGAAGACTTATTCGGTGTTTATTACACATTGCCTGACGGTGAATCGGTGATCCACCGCTTCCGGAGCCAGGTAAGGGTAGATTTACTACAGCCATAAAGCATTCTTTAGCTCTACTACATACAAAAGATATCATTCATGGGATGTTTCTTTGTTTATAGACTTGCTTGAATTTCTCATTAAAAATATATTGTGAAATTTGGCAACACAATATATCAACAGCATGTAGGTATTCCAATGGGTACTAATTGTGCACCCCTATTGGCTGACCTATATCTGTTCTCTTATGAATATGACTATATGCAGGCGCTTTCAAAAACAGATCCATTCAAAGCCCGTTCCTTCTCATTTACCAAACGCTATATAGACGATCTTCTCGCTGTGGATAATCGCTATATAAATGACGCAGTGAAGGATATATATCTACCTTCACTGGATTTGAAGGAAACTACAGATAGCCCTACAGGCACATCATATTTAGACCTATATCTCTATAAAAATGAAGCGGGCCTTCTCTGATGATTACAATGTCAACATCGTAAACTATCCCTTTCTGGACAGTAATATTCCAGTGGGACCTGCATATGGCGGATACATATCACGCATAGTAGCATTTGCTAGATCCTGTGTTAAATGTGGCGATTTTAATCAGCGTCACAAAACATTGTTGCAGAAACGTATAAAACAGGGCTACACCGACAAGCGCCTCCACTCAAAGTTTGTCAAATTTGGCGATATATATCGCATGCTGATAGCAAAATACGAGCGAAGCGCGCAAGATCTATGGATTTACGTTTCGTAATTTGTGTCTAATTCCGCTTAACCCGGGGCTAGGGGCCGTATGAACCCATGTACTTCTAGATCCTCATGGTACTCATATGAACAGTCACAATCAAAGCGTGGCTGAGATACATCATTCTTTTAGATGACGACCTTATAACGAATATTATGGATTAAGAATACTGATCAGCGATATGGATTTGATATTTTTGAAACATCATGATGTCTTACCGGCATCATAGAAAACTGTTGACCGCTTCTCTCTTGCAGGAAACAAGCCTATGTTTATGTATACTATGATTGTCTTTTTTGAATTTGGTGCTAATACTGTTATATGGAATATGAAATAGGTCTTTGGATTATGGACGCGGATATTCTCTAATGGACGACGACTGAATTATGGATGACGGACCAGACGCTTGCAATAATGACATCAAACCTTGACATCAAATATTGCGCTTGATGACTGACAAACACCTAATCCTCTATATAATAATTTTAACATTTCTAATTGTTACCACCATCGGTGTCTCACGTGTCCACACTTAAAAATTTCATCTTCACTTCGTTCAACGTTAATAGTAATTCATATTCTAAAAATTCTTACGTTAATCTAGAATGTTTTACTTCAAACTGTATTATTTAGTTTTCTGCAGGAAGTGTGGTCAACAGTGTGTTGGCATGACCCCCCAAAGACTCCACTTGCGAGTGAATGCTCACAGAAAACTCTCCAGGAAAAAGCAAATGCTTATAGGTAAGGATTTGTCTGACCCCGATCATGGCTGGGACAACTTTAGTATTCTGATAGTAGGCATCGTCCACCTATCTACATAGAATTTCCCCTTTGGGGTTGAGAGAAAAATCCGAGAAAGGGAAGTGTTCTTGATGCTAGAGCTTGGGTCAGTGTTTCCATATAGTTTAAATGATAATGTCAAAGGGTTCGGCAATGTTAAAAACCGCCGTTGAAATGTATCCAATATTACCCAGTTATTGAATTAAACGCTTCATTAAAAGGGTGGTGGAATATAAGTAATATGACCCCACAGACAAATATACTAACTGCATATTTCTAAAACAGCACAAGAACCAAAAGTGATCCCTGTGTTGATTTGTATCCCAGCCATGCTTTGATTGTAGCTGTTCATGTGAACATATCGAATTGATTTGATTACAAGCGTCTAATCCGTCATCCATAATTCAGCCGTCGTCCATTAGAGAATATCCGCGTCCATAATCCAAAGACCTATTCCATATTCTATATAACAGTATTAGCACCAAATTCAAAAGACAATCATAGTATACATAAACATAGGCTTGTTTCCTGCAAGATAGAAGCGGTCAACAGCCCACCAACGGAGACATCTCAGTCATCGTTGGAAAGAGATTAATATAGCGTCGATTCCCAAATATATCACTTTAAATTACTTAGTGGGTTTAACTGACAAGCACAATAGTACATAGCTTACAGACAGTCTTGTATGCGTTATCTCTGATGGCTTTAAATCTAAATGCCATATATATAACGATCTGGGTCTTCAGGAAATATAATACCACCCACATCATTACAGCTTGTCAAAATATTGCGTATGTTCGATTATATCGTCCGGTGCACATAAACGAAACATCCCAAGACCGGCTTTTCTTGAAACTCAACTACTTGGATAAAAGCCTGGACATACTTAATTTACCACGAATCCTGAATGATCCCGAGGCATGCCACAATGTGCCAAATTATTTCAAGTTGACAAAATCCCCGTGCATTTGATAAAAATATAGTAAATTTATAGCCACAAAAATATTCAATTACTATAACGCCATCAAGGAGTTTGACTGGAACTGATACACGTTTCGAGGCTATAGTTATGATTGTGAATCTTCCAACTTCATCTATACACCATGCAAGGATGTTGTGACTGATGACTTTGATAAAGTGAATGATGAGGACATAAAACACTCATGATGAATGGACCGAGAAGAATAAACCTGAAGGCTGACCAGAAGATAGCCCTGACTGTACTGGAACAGTACGTCACTGAATGGTCACTGGAAGATAAGTTGAACCTACAGTACTCGCTGACTATGTAGACCTCATCATTTTGAAAGAAGTGCACTTCCCCAAGCAAACAAATACAGAGAAACCTAAATTCGAAGGAGTTCCAGCAAATCTTCAGGGTC
This sequence comes from Hanleya hanleyi, assembly GCA_036873755.1. Taxonomy (NCBI): domain Eukaryota; kingdom Metazoa; phylum Mollusca; class Polyplacophora; order Lepidopleurida; family Hanleyidae; genus Hanleya; species Hanleya hanleyi. The sequence goes on from JAVTVY010046889.1 coordinate 27,513, forward strand.
TTCATAGTCCGAGTAGAAAAAGCTCCAAATAATATAATATTAATATGTAAATATTACTGTTACGAGGTGCTGGTTAAGAAATTGAGTATAAGCACATCGAACACGTCTACTTACTCCTAAACTGCATTGACTCTGGGAGATTTATTTAAGAACCATACAACGTTTCGGTATTTGTCTTCAAACCACTAAGTATATACCGAAAGTGTACTGGACTCCAAAAATACATTAATAACCATACAAATCTACATTCATAGCTGGATCTGGAAGCTGCATCACCAAGCCTAACCCTGTTAAGGGGGGCCCTCAAGAGGTAAAACCATTTTGGAAAAGGTATTGCTCAACTTTTTCTAAAAACTCTGGCGTTAAATGTGTGTTGATATTGAAAACTCAAAACGTCTTACGGAATTTGATGCGAAAGGCCATATATCGTACAAACGGGTATCCAGTACATTGGATGTATCGACTCCCCATTTTACAATCCCACAACAGGACGTTATTGTCTGTCTTAGTTCATTAATAGTATCGGTATTCAAGAAAACTAATCGCCGATATATTAACGTCAGACGCCATGAAGCAGTCTTCACCTCTAAAACATACAAGGGATATCATTCATGGAATGTTGCTATATTGATAGAGTTGCTTGAATTTCTGATTAATAATATCTGTATGAAATTTGGCAACAATATATCAACAGCATATCAATATTCCTATGGGTGCTAACTGTGCAACCATTTGGCTGACATATATATGTTCTCTTATGAACACGACTATGTGCAGACGCTTCCAAACACCGAACATTTCAAATCCCGTTCCTTCTCATCCACAAAACGCTATATAGATGATCTTCTCGCTATGTGACATACATAGGTCCCGTACATAACCCCTGTCAAACAATGTGCTTTATTTCTTGGGGCCATTAAACGTATACAGGTTTCCTTCCTCTTCCTTCCATACTATAATCCATGTATAATTCTCATACACTTTGAAGTATGTTTCGTTTCGGTGAGTAATGTTTCCCTTCTGGTCCGTTTTATAGAATAGAATACAATTGTATACTTGCAATACCCTTTTACAGGCCGAGCAAATCTAGCAATAAATCAAAAGTTGTAAGCGTTTAACACACACATATATGAAAACTCAAGATATGAATAAGCAAGTATATATACAAGTAACAATCAGTCTTGATTTCTGATCTATAATATTGAAGATTAATATTTACCTGTATGAGTAAATATCTCAATTAGTAAACAGTGTACATACCCAGGCAAATTTTACAAATATGTCTATTATATATGACTATTATACTGAACAATGTGAGGCCTCCTCCCCCCCATTTGATGCTGCCCCCGTCCATGTTGTTTGGAGGGATGATGTTGTTTTATTGTATGTTTTATTGTATGTTTCGCTGGTGTCGTGTTTTCCGTCTGGTATTTTGTAAACTTTATGTTTGTCTGGTATGTTATGTATTTGATTTTATTGTTTTTATCATTGTCTGTTTTTATGTACAACGGAGCACAGTAAATAATTTTGGCAAGAGACAACACTCTATTACTTGGACCCGACAGCTATGCTTCATCAATGTTTATATCTATGGCAGATAACATAAAAATTCTATCATGCAATTGTAGAGGACTGGCCGATGAACAGAACAGAAGAGATCTACTGCATCTGATGCGAACTCGAGGTTACAACATATGTTGTCTTCAAGATACACATTTTACACAAGAAACAGAAGATTTTGTTAAATCGGAATGGGGTAGTAAACACTGCTATTTTTCGTCCTACAGATCAAATTCTAGAGGCGTGGCTGTATTATTTCAGGAAAATTTTGAATTTAAAATTAATCGAACAAAAAGTGATACAGACGGAAACTTTTTAGCCATCGACCTAACAATCGAACAAATTAATATCACCTTGATAAATATGTACGGCCCAAATAAAGATGATCCGGTCTTCTTTGACCAAATACAAACCGCTATTACAGATTTTGATAACGAGCACTTCATAATTTGCGGCGATTGAACCTTGTTCTTAAGCCAGATATTGATACCCAAAATTACAAAAATATTAACCACCCTAATGCTAGAAATAATGTACTAAATATTATTGATTCTGGAGATGCAGTAGATCTGTTTCGTGTTTTATACGGCGATACTAGAGTTTACTCGTGGCGACAGAAATCTCCATTGAAACAAGCCAGACTTGATTTTTTCTTGGCAAATCAAGAGTTTTTGTCATATTTAAGTGATATTTTCTGTAAACCTGGTTATCGGTCAGACCACTCAATGGTAATTCTAGAATGTAAAATCACTGATTTTGAGAGAGGCAGAGGACTATGGAAGTTTAATAATTCTCTATTAAAGGACAAAGAGTTTATAAAAATGGTAAAAAACTCTATTTTAAAAGTTATTAAACAATATGCAAATAATGAAATTGAACAAACCACATTGGAGGACATTGACTACGAGTCTTTGGATCTCGGCATTAATGAACAATTGTTTTTCGAAATGATTCTCTTAGAAATTAGGGGGGAAACGGTACAGTTTTCTTCGAGAAGGAAGAGGGAAATATCGAAATTAGAAAATGATTTGAACACAGATATAGAATCCTTAGAAAACAGACTACATGCCACGGCAGATGGAAATATATTGAAAGAAATAGATAATCTTAAGCAGGAACTAGAAAACATTAGAAAGGAGAGAATGGAAGGGGTAATGGTTAGATCACGTGCTAGATGGCTTCTATATGAGGAAAAACCAACTAAATATTTTTGTGCGCTTGAAAAACGAAATTTTATAAACAAGGCTATCCCTAGAATCGAGACTGACGGTCGTATCATTACGGACCAAAAGGAAATTTTAGAAGAGGTGAAAACGTTCTATAACAAACTCTACCAGGCACAACTGACAGAAGATTGTGATTTCGATAGTCTGGATTTTAAAGCAATAAAAGTACTGTCTGATTTAGAAGCGAAATCTATAGAAGGTCTAATTACGCCCAATGAAATCCCCTCAACCTTAAAAAGAACTAAAAACAACAAAAGTCCTGGGGCCGATGGTTTCACTTCTGAATTCTTTAAGTTTTTCTGGAGGGACATTGGATTCTTTCTTGTAGCCAGTATAAATTATGGATTTGAGAAACAAGAGCTGTCTAATACTCAACGACAGGGGTTGATAACCTGCCTTCCAAAGGGAGACAAACCCAGACAATTTTTGAAGAACTGGAGGCCGATTACCCTTCTTAACGTACAATATAAGCTTGCTTCAGCCTGCGTAGCGGAAAGAATTAAAAAGTATTTAAATAAGATTGTACATGAAGACCAAAGTGGGTTCATAAAAGGCCGGTTTATCGGTGACAATATACGGTTAACGTTCGATATTATAGATTTTATGAATACCACCCAAATTCCGGGCTGTTTACTATTAATCGACTTTGAAAAGGCGTTTGATACCATATCATGGAAGTTTCTGAAACAAACACTAAAGCTTTTCAAATTTGGGCCTTCCATCTGTCGGTGGGTAGATACCTTTTACAACAATATATTTTCTTCTGTGCAGCAATCCGGATTCCTTTCAGACACATTTCATATAGGACGTGGATGCAGGCAGTGAGACCCCCTCTCACCTTATTTGTTCATTCTATGTGCCGAAATACTGGCTTTGCTTGTCCGCGAGAACGAAAATATCAAAGGAATACAAATTGGAAATGTGAGTACAAAATTTCTCAATTTGCCGATGATACAACTCTTTTGTTGGATGGTTCCGATGCCTCTCTCAGATCGTGTTTGGAAACACTTGAATGGTACGGTAGAATGTCGGGTCTAAAGGTTAATAGGGATAAAACGAAAATTTTCTGTCTAGGACGTAAAAAAAAACCACCTGATAAATCTTCTCTAGCCTACAATTTAGACTGGTCACAGGACAACTTCAAATTGCTGGGGGTCACATTCACTTTGGGGATGAAAGATATGGTGGAGATTAATTATACTGAAAAAATTAAAGAAATTCAAAATTTATTAGGAAATTGATCAAAAAGATCACTAACAACTTTAGGTAAAGTAACTATAGTGAAAACATTAGCGATTCCAAAACTGAATCACTTGCTTTTTACTCTACCAGATCCACCCCAGAAAACTCTTAAAACCATTAAAAATATATTGTACAAATTCATCTGGGGTGGAAATGATAGAGTGAAACGAATACAACTTTCACAAGGATATAACAAGGGGGGAGTGAAAATGGTTGATTTGGATGAATTTGTAAAATCTGTTAAAATCTCCTGTTTTCGTAGAATGGTTCAACACCCGTCTCCCAGTAAACACATTCTGTATTATAATCTAAATGTTTCATTTGGAAGATTGTGGCCCCCAGCAAATAGCAACGTTAGGTAAATCAATTGGTAATGATTTTTAGAAAGATGTCTTTTTGGCTTGGTGTGAGTTTATGAAGAAACTTAAAGTAACAAGCATTGATCAAGCAATGTCGCAGTCGATATGGTTTAATGATGACATAAAGGTTGGTTATAAACCAGTTTTCTATAAAAAAAAAAGTGGTATCAAAGGGGTATACGTTTCGTAAATGACCTTTTCGATCAAAATGGTATATTCTATACACTGGAAGAGTTAGAACAAATATATGAAATAAAAATAAATTTCTTGCAGTATTCTGGAATAAAGAAAGCGGTAAAATTGTTCTTAGAATGTTTTGGGCCGGTCTATACGAAACTGCCCTACCCTATAAGACCTTTCTTTATTGAAGTTTTAACGAAATATGATAAAGGGACGAAACCTTTCTATGGAATACTGGTTACATCGAAATATAGAAAACCAACCAGCGAAAAGAAATGGGAGTCTGTTTTAAGTAGCGACGACCAAGAATGGGGTAAAATACACACCTTGCCATTCAAATGTACAAAGGACGTAAGTCTGAGATGGTTTCAATATCGTCTAACCAACAGAATTTTAGCTACCAATTCCTTTCTGCATAAAGTACAGATAAAAGATTCTGATCAGTGTGATTTCTGCGGAAAGGAAAGGGAAACACTTAGTCATCTGTTTTTTGCTTGTCCTTTGGTGAAAGATTTTTGGCATAATTTTTTCCTTTGGATCTCTGAATACGTAGAAAGTATTAGAATTGTGAATGTAACCTGCAAACTGATTATATTCGGAGGTTTGTATAACGACAATGTATTTGACACAATTTTGCTGTTAGCAAAACGATATGTATATCAGAGTAAACTTAAAAAAGTGATGCCAAATATAAATACCATGAAGAAACTTTTATCAAAATATTACGAAACTGAAAAGGTTAGCTACTTTATTGAGTGTAAATACGATGCCTTCCGTGACAGGTGGTCTAGATGGGTATTACTGCTACGATGAATGTTTATCTTTTTCTATATTATCTGCTTTGTGTACTCACAAATACTCAAAATTTTACTTGTTCCTCTTTGTTTGTCTATAAAAAGAAAACAGGCGTGGAAACTCTATCTCCCAAATACACCTTCCGCTATTGAGAATCTTTTTAAAAAGAATCAACAAAATTTATGAGGAATTTTGAATTTCAAAGAGTTGTAAATGATTTGCATGTTTCCTATAAATTATGTAAAATGGTGTACATGTAATACGATATTGTCATACCTGAATAAAAAATACATAAAAAAAATAATAAAATCTTCTCGCTATGGATGATCGTTATATGAATGACGTTGTGAATGATATATATCGACCTTCTCTGGATTTGATGGAAACTACAGATAGCCCTAAAGGAACATCATATTTAGACCTATATCTCTATTAAAATAGGCCGAATTTACGACAAAAGAGATGATTACAATTTCGACATCTTAAACTGTCCCTTTCTGGACAGTAGTATTCCAGTCGAACCTGCATATGGCGTATACATATATCGCTCAGTAGCATTTGATAGATACTTTGTTAAATGTGACGATTTTAATTAACGTCACAAAGCATTATTGCACGAACTTATGAAACAGGGCTATACCGCCAAGCGTCTCCATTCTGAGTTTCTCAAATTTGTCTATACATATCGCATGCTGATAACAAATTATTAATGTAGCGTGCAAGATCTATTCCGCTTAACCAGGGTCTAGGGGTCGTATGAATTTCAAAATTTCGGATGGATTCTTCCAATTTTTCGAAGAAAAGAATTACATGATGCGAAATAAAATAGCGCTGTTCATTATTATGAAGGAAAAGAAAGAAAAAGTTCAAAGAAAACGCTGTATCATTTACTTCGTCGTTTTTTAATGACCTCAATCTTTTTTGGGCAGTTCACCCATGATTTATCAAACGCTATATAGACAATCTCTTCGCTATTTTCATTTATTCTGCTTTTTTGAATGGCATCAGTTTTGTTTGAACAATGATGTACTGATAGAACAGGTTACTTCTCATTCACCAACCGCCAGATAGACGACCTCCTCGCTTTGGAAAATCGCTATATAAGACACTCTTTGAAGGATATATACCTTTGAAGGCCATCTTATTTGGACCTATATTTTCATAAAAATTTAAATAAACGACTTATTCTCACGCTGACTGCACGACAAGAGAGACAGTTAACTACCCATTTCTGCACCGTAATGTTACAGAATGACCGCGTGAATCGTGTGAAGATTCGAATCTGAACGACAGGACATTGTTAAACAAAGCTATTCTACCAAATGCCTTCATTCTAAGTTCCCCAAATTCTGTGATAAACATCGCGTATTATCGGTAAATTACTCCGGAGCTACGTTTCGTAAGTTATATCTAATTCTGCTAAACCAGGGTAATATGGCCTGTTCAAACGCCAAGACTCTCTCGTCGTACAGTCAGTGTGATAGTAAACCCTCTCGTTTGTACAGAGATAAATCCAAATAAGATGTTCCATCTGGACTAATAACACACTCAGACGTGCGTGAGTTATATAATCTTCCTTGTCTCAATTTGTATCGCAAATTTTATATCTTAACAGTGGTGATTCTCTTCAACGCTTTCCTAGGGGTAGGATAATTATCACCACTAAATTGATGAGTGCAAAAAGCAACTTCGGGAGTCATGCAAACCTGATATTAGTTACGAAAAGACTAATTTCTGTGACAAATATGAGCTGCCGGGGTGCAATTTACGTGATTTTTCATGAATCTTGGAAACACCCATTTAAACACAGAAGGTCTGCAACAAATAGAAGCTGCGAGAGATCTGATGCACATGGTTTTGGGGGCTATCGTGGATTCTTTATGCTATGAAAGCTTCAAAGAGCATTGCAGTGTATCTAATAAACCCCCGGATCTCTGCAAACCCAATAACACGGACACAAAGCTAATTCCTGCAACAAATAAAAGCCGCAGTTTTGCAGATCTAAAATATGTGCATTTGGTCACCACTTTTGAATTTCGCGTCCATTTTGGATTTAGAGGCAAATGAAGCTTAAGCGCATTCTAATGCACAGAATCAAGTTTCTGGACACTGCAAACCTCATTCTAGACAAAACAAGTTAATTCCACAAATTCATGAAATTCTAGAATGTGAAGAAGTAGAATTACCAACTTGAATTATTTTGGTGGCCATTTTGGATTTTGGTTGCGATCTTGCATTTGGAACAAAATCCAGGGTGGCTCAAGCAGAAATCTTACACTAATTTTAGCAATCGTCTCTGTTTGCTTGTTTGTCCAGCCACATGTTTTTGAGGAAATGTCATCAGAGGACAGTAGTGGGGTCACTGTTGGCAAGTTAAAGGAAAACAACTCAATAAAGAGCATACGATGCCCATTCGGGAGTCGGTTTTTATTTTGATAAAAAAACATGGAACTTTATCAGTATGGCTACGGGCTCAGGGAAAGTAACTTAACACTATCTGGCCTTGACTTTTTGGGATCTGTCCAGGCCTGGTGGGGAGAGTGGGTGGGGGGGCCCTAATTATTTTTCTTACCCCTTGAGATAGGAGGCTGAAACTTACCACACTATACCCTTGGGTCAAGGTCTACCTGAAAATGTACAAAAAATATCCAAGATGGCCGCCTTGGTGACGTCACGTCATTTTGAAAAACGTTTTTTTTGTCGATTTTTCGGTCGGATTTTGCAAATATTTTTATTTATGCAATTTCTCCGCAAAAACTGCATGATAAATTAGTGAATATTAATGTGGTGCGAAATAAAATACTTTTAGCCCACTTTTCATCGCGGAAAAGCAGGAATTTTGAAGAAATATGACAAAAACATCACTTTTCTGGTACCCTACGCGACCGCCATCTTGATTTTATCCGTGATCCTCTGCTCCCTGACGCTCAGATGTGGCCGGGAAAATAAAATGTATACCATAAAATGTGTGACTATCTGTTGTCATAGAAATGTGCTAAGGATAGTATTGCCTTTAAATGTTGCGTTTAATTAGAAAGGATGGAAGGTGAGGATGGAAGGTGAGGAGGGAAGGTGAGGAATCCAACAAAATTCAACGCCTGGGAACATGAATTTTGTCTGGCCGATAAGGTTACAGTTGAGGTCGAATGGTTCGTGAAAATATAACCAAGAAACCTGCAAATCCACTCTATGTGACGCAATGAAACGGAAATAAAAAGGGCAACACACGTGAAAGATTGCACCATATATTCTGTACAGCTCTCGGGAAGAGTGACATTAAATCAAGAAAATAATCGAAAAGGGTATTTAGCGCCCGCAGGGGCCGGAAACATGAAATATATGTTTACATCTATGTCAGTATTGAAAAATATGGAGGATAATATCCAAAAGTAGGACAGGCCTGGTCAGAAAGAGCAACAATCGGACGGCTTTTACGTTAGTAGCTTTTAGATCGTAAAACCACACAGAAAACCGTGAGAGAAACTTTTTTCCGCATCTTTTCTACATCAGGAGGACGGGTTCTCTGCTATGTTAGATGGAGAGGGATAATGTTTCAGCTTTTCAGCGAATACGCTATATGTTAAATACACATGCGTGGAGGGGACATACTTCATTTTTTTTTCATTTCCCCCGAGATAAAATTTCCCGAGATAATATCTAGGTGCGAAATTCCCTATTGGCCAATTATCTCGGGGCATCCCGAGTTTTAAATTGATTTCCCCCGATATAATTTCCTTAGAGATAATTCGCAAATTTCGCAAATTTCCCTCCAGATAATTATTTTCGGGGTACATTATTTTTTCTCCGAGATAATTGACCAATAGCGAAATTATAAAGAAAATATTAACTGTGCCCCCCCCCCCCCAACCGTGGTTCTGTGCGGATCTGTCATGCATGGATTGAAAAATATTAGGTGTGAAAATATCCGGATAAATTAACAACCTATCTATCCCTTGAACTTAACGGAATTGTTGCTATTTTAAAGTTAACCACAGGCCTGTTCCCACGCAAAGTAAAGCCGACATTTGGAGAAATTACGTGTCTGGACTTATACGGAACCGTAGAGGGGACATGCAAAATATTTTTTTCGCGGAAAATTATCTCGTCCCACGACATATTTATCTCGTCCCACGAGATAATTATCTCGTCCCACGAGATAATTATCTCGTCACACGAGATAATTATCTCTTCCTACGACTTATTTATCTCGTCCCACGACATAATTATCTCGTCCCACGACATAATTATCTCGTCCCACGAGATAATTATCTCGTCCCACGACATAATTATCTCGCCCCACGACATATTTATCTCGTCCCACGACATAATTGACCAATGACAACAGGTTTTACAACTACGTTGTTAACGAATGAAAGCGCACGTAACTTGCGAAAAGAAGTGTCTCATATATGTGTCCGGGCAGCTCGCCCAAGCGCTTGACTGGGTCAATCATTAGTTCGGAAATTAATGCGACACGTCGTCCCTGATTACTCCCTTTGACGATGAGTTTTATTGACAATAGGCTTGTTTTCCTGAACGCCTACAGTATACGGCCTATTGTTATCCCATCAAAAGAGCTAGAGGAACTACTGCTTTCACAGAACTTCGATATTATGGACTTCGTGTACATAAAACTAATAAAATTTACGTTGTTCAATCCAGCGTTCATTCTGCACGTATTGCGGTTCACCATGAAACAACTAAATTGGTATATTTTTTATAAATGTGAAAATCCTGTATCATTAATTACATGGGAGATTTGTGGGTGGGGGGGGGGGTTACGTCATGACGTCAAGTCTGTATATTATAACATTGGCAGATCAACACCATCGTGGCGTTAAAATAATATGGTACGTATTGGCGATTTTCGGCAATTCTCAATCGATTTTATTGAAAGACAGGAATAAAATTAGTATTTTTTTAGTTAATATACTGTGTGATTTAAGTTTCAATGTTGTACGATAAATGGTCTCCGAAATATCGCCGAAAACGTCTGGGATATATTATCTGGGACAGACAGTAGGTTTATTTCTATGGTTTCTTTGTGAAAAGTAGTTGAAAATTAATATATCTCTTGTTTGCGTATGAAGAAATACTGAGCAAATGACTGGGATCTCAATTGAAACACAAAACAAGTTTTATAGAGAAAAGAAAAGAAGAAAAATTCTGCTCAACGGACGTGTTGATGTTTTTGCGTCCAAATATGCGATTGGATTAGCGAACATTATTTCATTCTCAGAGATGATCGCATGAGATTTGAACCCGAAATCGTCAATCTATTGTTTTGTTCACTGATCGATTGCAATCTTAATTTAGGCCTACCGGTAGGCACTGGCGGTGATAAGTTTACTTCTCCAGTATTAAGCAACAACTGGAAAAAATACTTGATAAGAAAAACATTCACTTCTATGCTATGTTTTCTTTCTTTCATTTTTTGTTTGTTTGTTGTTGTTTTTGTTTTTGATTTTTTGATTTTAATTTTTTATTGGCCGGCCAAGCCTCCCTTGTCTACGCCCTTGCCTCCCCCGATTGAGGGAATGGATAAACTTCACTTCTTTGGTGTTCTCTAGTCAGTCTTGTGTGAAATCTATGTCAACAGAATTGTATTACAATATGACATCGGCTTTATTATGAAGTCTGCGTCCGCTCCATACACAGATCCTACAACTCCAGACGAACAAAACCCCACACATTGAAACACTCTCTTTGTTAAACAACTACATTTCGCCCGAAGGTTTGCAGACTTTTAGTGAACCAGGGACATCAAAATTAAGATTCCATTCATCCAAATCCAAGAAAACTTTGAAATGATCAATGAATTTCTCCTTGTAGTTTAAGGTTGTTTTTTTATTGCCTAGGCCATCTGCAGAAAATTCCCAGACTGACTGCAACAGAAGTACGTTACGTGCTCTTTCATTGGTAAGCAACGTAGTTGTAAAATCTGTTGGCATTGGTCAATTATGTCGTGGGACGAGATAAATATGTCGTGGGACGAGATAATTATGTCGTGGGACGAGATAATTATCTCATGGGACGAGATAATTATGTCGTGGGACGAGATAATTTTCCGCGAAAAAAAGATTGTGCATGTCCCCTCTACGGTTCCGTACATGGACGAAAGTCGTACCAGTTCGCGAGGATGTTCGCGTCTATTCCTGAAGGATGGGAGCGGGAATGGGCTCTCGTCTGATGACATCAATCGGTTAGCATGGCTTATCCTTAAATCTTAACATGAGGTGAAGTATTTGTTTTGAGGCGCATCATGCCCTAAATGTGGTATTATATTGTTAACATGTCTAAACATTCAATGTTCCGAAGAGGAGAAAAAATAAGGCTGGCTGGTTATGTTGACATGATAAGTGGATAAACGCCTCCTTTGTTGTTTTCTCGAGCTGTTGATCTGTTTTACAGTATTAAGAGAGCAAAAAATCTTCAATGATAATATAGAGCAGTTTGATGCATTCTTATATGAAATTACCGAAATTTCTCGCTACCCCGAGGCAAAACCTTCACGGCGATGAGCCGAGTTTTGTTAGCTGACACCGGTAAGCTCGGTTAAGCCCCGGAATGGGCTAGTTATAAAACGGACCTCCCCGGTCAAGTCGCTTAAGCTACATGTATCACTTGGTGGGATGCCAGAGGCATTGATGTCAAAGTAATTTTACTGCGCAATTAACCGTATTCATCTGGCCCATGCTAATAATGTAGTTATTATAACTGACACAGTCACGTTCCTGGTCTTCGCTTCGCTTCATAACGAGGACCTTCCTCTCCTGATCCCAGACGAAAATAGTTTTGCATATCGCATTTCTCTCACTAATGTGATGCAAGTGACCTTTGGCCAGTCTGTATGCTTTGTTTGTCTATGACCCAATAACCATCCTCATAGTTTCGTACCGTAGTTCCAACGGGTCCGTGTAACCTTGCACAATTCAATTTTCGTTTTTTTTTGCTTTTGGTTTCTCAAACTCAAAAATTGAAATTTGACCGTCAATTTTCAATTTTCGTTTTTCGTTTTCTGTTTCTCAAAATCAAAAATTGAAATTTGACATTCAATTTTCGATTTTCGTTTTTCGTATTACTTCGCGCAAAAATGAAAATCAAATATTGAAAATTGTCTCGACTTGTCCGTTTTTCGTTTTTTGATTTTAACTTTGACGCGTCAATGTTAACTACGCAAGCGCAAGGCTTATGATGTCACTTTCGGTCCGCGGAGTAGTATGGAAAGAGCAAATCGCATTGTTTAGGCAGGTGTGGAGCATAATATGGAAAACCAGTAGCCTGAGGGGGAAAGATATGGGAGTTTCGTTACACTATAGATCCCTGGAGCCAGGCATTCGACATAGAGTATAATGGGCCAACTGCACATGTGCAGAAGCGAGTAGGCATTCGTGCAGCAGGTGTGATGCATTATATGGAGAACAACGGGGGTGATACACATGGTAGTTTCATTAAAGTAGGGTAGTATAATAAATACGTGATTATAATCATAACCCCCAAAGGAACTTCCCGCGTCAATGCGTTGAAGTGTTTGACACCCGCACTTAAAGCATCGAAGCGTTTTTGACGCTGAACGTTGACGGGCATCTGAACGCTCCAACGATCCAGGTCCCAAAAATAGAGAATGAAAATTGGACCTGAAGCGTTGAAGCATTCAGACGTCTGGCATCAAACGTGGCGAATGTGTGCTTGTTTGAAATGGTGGTTTACGGGCCGCTTGCCATATGCGGATTTCGCGGCCCATCGAGATTCGAGTGAGTTCTTGAGTCGTTGCCTCAATCCCGAACATTTCATCCCCCGAGGTTATTTTGAATTAGCATGTCGGTATGTCAAGCCGGCGGATTTTGCTTTGATTCACTATGTCGATTTCAGCCTGACATCAAAATTATGCCAGCGATGTCACATCTCAAACAGTGCAGCTAATGGATTGGCGTAATGAGCTAGCTGAGCCTGTTCAATAATTGGTTTGATTTAGAGGATATCCCCTTGATCTGTTTTTTTTTATCCAGAACTACCGTGAGCAACTAACCAAGGCAATGTATAGATACCCTAACAAATCGATCGCTACACTGGCTCCCGAGGATGGCCTGGTGGGCCACATGCCTCTCACGCTCCACACCTCTTATACGACACGATTTGCCCTTTCTATTCTACTCGGCGTACCGGAAGTGACATAATAACCCGTCCACGTGCGAACTTAACATTAATACGTCAAAGTTAAAATCAAAAAACGAAAAACGGACAAGTCGAGGCAATTTTCATTATTTGATTTTCATTTTTGCGTGAAGCAAAACAATAAACGAAAATTGAAAATTGACTGTCAAATATCAATTTTCGTTTTTTGTTTTTTGCAATCCCAGAATCAAAAATTGAAAATTGACGGTCAAATTTCAATTTTTGATTCTGAGATCATAAAAACAAAAAACGAAAATTGAAAATTGACGGTCAAATTTCAATTTTTGATTTTGAGATTACAGAAACAAAAAACGAAAATTGACGGTCAAATTTCAATTTTTGATTTTGAGAAACCAAAAACGAAAAACGAAAATTGAGCTGTGCAAGGATACACAGACCCCAACTTCCTACTTTCCTAGGCGAGCCTGTCGTCGTAAACTAAATTAAGAACGGTTAAACCCATAATAGACGTTCAGCGGTTTCGAAACCACAACGAGAACAAAAATAGCGTACTCGGGATTGTTACAGATTTATTACGTCGTCTCGAGCAAGGAGGCTGGAATGAACTGAAATCTGTCCACCTTCACATTAACTCTACCTGGCCTGGGGAGGGCTGGGCGGCATTTTGCCCCCTCCCTGACCAAACTTTCTGCGCTATCTCCGGAAAGACAAAAAATGGAGAGCTGAAATTCCTTGACTTTATAGTTAATCATATTGGGATCATTTTGGGCCTATTTGCATAACCCCCCGAGCAGAAATTATCCAAACTAGTATTGTAAAGGTATTTCTTGGGACTGTGGCTTGGTAAGGGCTTGAGTGTTCCTGGTGAAATAACATATCTAAGATTTTCACTGACTCATCTAAATGGAGAAGCTCAATCTAGCCACACTCTTAATTGTTGACACGGGAAGGACATAATACGGAAAATAAGTCTCTCTAAAACTAGTAGGAATTAATTACATATTTTAGAAACAGAAAAGAATAAAACAATATACAGTATCTGCCGGGAATATACTATACAGCATAGCTTCCAGTTTCTGGGATATGTAATTAATCTAATTAATCATTGTAGGCGCATTTAATGAACTGTCTAACAGTACATAACAACATACAATCCCCTCAGTGTTAGACTTCAGACATTCAATATATCACTTAAAGTATAGGTTAAAGGGTCCACGTCGCAAGACGATGAATATTAGATCACATTAGATCACGCTATATTTATGTGTCAACGCACAGCTTCCATGACATACACCAATTAAGAGAAACAGACATGAAAAATAAGAAGGATTCCTGTGGTTTATTGGTTGGCATTGCGAACCAATCAAATTGAGTGATCTTTGGGCGACATGTTCCCCATGAATGGGCTGGCTTTAGCATTTCTACATTTTGGCGAAAATTGATCCTTAGCTGAACTCTGATTGGCTTAGTTATATGCGTGAAGACAAGCAGGGATGGTTTTGTTGTCATGCCTCTAAAGATTTATCTGAACTTATCTGATGTTTTTTTTATAATGTGAATATTGTGAAATGGTGAATCGCAATATCTCTGTCTATCTTCCTGTGATGATATCAATACAGGTCCTGAACGTATCAGAATACAACATGTATATATATTTATTTACTCCTGATATAAGATAATTCTGCTCAGGTAACAAGCAGACTGATATCACACTGGTAAATCTTCGCTGTGTACGAAATTGGCCCGGAACAAGTTCTCCCTGCTAGACTTGAGTTAGAGCATCAGATAATGATGCGGTGATGTTAAAAAACGCTTCACTGACACGGAATGTTTAATATCATTCTTTTAACTCTATCTGGCCTGGGCTTTTGTGACTGTCCAGTCCTGGGAAGGGGCCATTTCGCCCCCCATTTCGCCCGGGGGTCCGCCCTAATTATTTTTTTACCCCTTGATCTAGGGGGCTGAAATTGGCCACACTATACCCTTGGGTCAAGCTATACCAGAAAATACAAAAAAAATCCAAGATGGCCGCGTTCATGACGTCACAGTGACGTCATTTCAAAGAAGGCATTTGTGGTCGATCTTTCGGTCAGATTTTTCGAATTTTTTATTATGTAATTTCTCCACAAAAACTTCATGATAAATTAGGAAATATGAATCTGAGGTGAAATAAAGTTTTTGCCGACTGTCCCTCGCGAAAAAGCAGAAACTTTGAACATAAATGAAGAAAATATCACTTTTCTGGACCCACATGGCCATCTCGAATTTCCCCATGATGCGCTACTGGGATGGGGGGGGGGTATGCAAATAGGCTCAAAATGACACCAATATGATAAACTAAAAAATCACGGAGTGTCAGTTCTCTGTTTTTGGTCGTTCCGGAGATCGCGCAGAAAGACTGGTGAAACGGGGCATTCCCCCCCCCCCCTCCCTCTCCCCCAGGCGTGGTAGGGTTAAACCTTATTTGAGCGGGATGCGATTAGATTATCCCTGGGAAGAACGTACATACAGGTAATATTCAATATTCAATATGGCGACGATATACATTTTTTTTATTTTATTCGGGCCAATATAAGATTTGTTAACGTCAAAGACCGGTTAGGCAGAAACAAGTATTTCGTTTCTGATCAACGCGCGTACATGTAGTTCTTGGCCATGAGCGTCAACAATATCCACAAAAGTTTCAGCAAACGTTAATCTCGCTTGACTAAGGCACGAGTTATCAATTTTGAATTTGTCTGAAATGTGATGAATTGTTCAAAAAATAATTTAGCAGTTGAAATTGTGTTGGATAAAGCCCAACGCACACAGCGAACAATTTGTTGTACATTGTGTATTAGAACAAAAACAGTGTTCCGAGCTGTTTTTATCTGCTGTGTGCGGGGGCCCTCAAAACAGAAAACATGTGTTCTGAACAAATGTTCGTGAGATCAAACTTGTTTGATTTTGCGAACATGTTTTGCCCTGGAACAAGTTTGTGTCGTCTGTGTGCCGTGACTGCGAACCTTTTCCGATACATATTCCAAGTACCAAGCAATCAACTGACGAGCCGCGCCCTTGTGACAAAGGAGACTACGTCTACTTGTGGCGCTGGCAGTTTGTTTCGAGATGAAATGTTCGCTGTGTGCGGGGAACAAGAACAAAAATAGGCAAAAACATGAAACAATGGGTGGGGATGGGCATGGTCTCTACACAACTAACACTATCTTCGAAACGACAGCAAACTTGAGAGATGACACTTTGTGACTTTATAGCATATCATATTGGATTCAATTTCAGCTTAATTGCATATCCTTCCTAGCAGAGGATCACGGGTAATTTCAAAATGGTGACAATGAGGTATGATTAAAAAGTTGCATTTTCGTCTTTTGTTTTAAATTTCTTGTCTTTTTACGCATAAAAGTGCCCAAATCATTTCGTAATCCATACTTTTTCCGAAGAAAATGGCATAAAAAAAAAACATTCTGAGAATTTGACCAATAAATACCCTTTTTTATAATATGACGTCACTGTAATGTCATTACAGCGGCTATCTTCGATGTCCTGTTTTTACTTTTTCTGACAGGGCTTGTCCCTAAGATATATTGTGGGAAGTGAACCCGCTATCCCAAGGAGTAAGAAAACTATAGAGAGGAGTTGTGGGTGGGGTGAACCAATCAAATTGAGTGATCTTTGGGCGACATGTTCCCCATGAATGGGCTGGCTTTAGCATTTCTACATTTTGGCGAAAATTGATCCTTAGCTGAACTCTGATTGGCTTAGTTATATGCGTGAAGACAAGCAGGGATGGTTTTGTTGTCATGCCTCTAAAGATTTATCTGAACTTATCTGATGTTTTTTTTATAATGTGAATATTGTGAAATGGTGAATCGCAATATCTCTGTCTATCTTCCTGTGATGATATCAATACAGGTCCTGAACGTATCAGAATACAACATGTATATATATTTATTTACTCCTGATATAAGATAATTCTGCTCAGGTAACAAGCAGACTGATATCACACTGGTAAATCTTCGCTGTGTACGAAATTGGCCCGGAACAAGTTCTCCCTGCTAGACTTGAGTTAGAGCATCAGATAATGATGCGGTGATGTTAAAAAACGCTTCACTGACACGGAATGTTTAATATCATTCTTTTAACTCTATCTGGCCTGGGCTTTTGTGACTGTCCAGTCCTGGGAAGGGGCCATTTCGCCCCCCATTTCGCCCGGGGGTCCGCCCTAATTATTTTTTTACCCCTTGATCTAGGGGGCTGAAATTGGCCACACTATACCCTTGGGTCAAGCTATACCAGAAAATACAAAAAAAATCCAAGATGGCCGCGTTCATGACGTCACAGTGACGTCATTTCAAAGAAGGCATTTGTGGTCGATCTTTCGGTCAGATTTTTCGAATTTTTTATTATGTAATTTCTCCACAAAAACTTCATGATAAATTAGGAAATATGAATCTGAGGTGAAATAAAGTTTTTGCCGACTGTCCCTCGCGAAAAAGCAGAAACTTTGAACATAAATGAAGAAAATATCACTTTTCTGGACCCACATGGCCATCTCGAATTTCCCCATGATGCGCTACTGGGATGGGGGTATGCAAATAGGCTCAAAATGACACCAATATGATAAACTAAAAAATCACGGAGTGTCAGTTCTCTGTTTTTGGTCGTTCCGGAGATCGCGCAGAAAGACTGGTGAAACGGGGCATTCCCCCCCCCCCCTCCCTCTCCCCCAGGCGTGGTAGGGTTAAACCTTATTTGAGCGGGATGCGATTAGATTATCCCTGGGAAGAACGTACATACAGGTAATATTCAATATTCAATATGGCGACGATATACATTTTTTTTATTTTATTCGGACCAATATAAGATTTGTTAACGTCAAAGACCGGTTAGGCAGAAACAAGTATTTCGTTTCTGATCAACGCGCGTACATGTAGTTCTTGGCCATGAGCGTCAACAATATCCACAAAAGTTTCAGCAAACGTTAATCTCGCTTGACTAAGGCACGAGTTATCAATTTTGAATTTGTCTGAAATGTGATGAATTGTTCAAAAAATAATTTAGCAGTTGAAATTGTGTTGGATAAAGCCCAACGCACACAGCGAACAATTTGTTGTACATTGTGTATTAGAACAAAAACAGTGTTCCGAGCTGTTTTTATCTGCTGTGTGCGGGGGCCCTCAAAACAGAAAACATGTGTTCTGAACAAATGTTCGTGAGATCAAACTTGTTTGATTTTGCGAACATGTTTTGCCCTGGAACAAGTTTGTGTCGTCTGTGTGCCGTGACTGCGAACCTTTTCCGATACATATTCCAAGTACCAAGCAATCAACTGACGAGCCGCGCCCTTGTGACAAAGGAGACTACGTCTACTTGTGGCGCTGGCAGTTTGTTTCGAGATGAAATGTTCGCTGTGTGCGGGGAACAAGAACAAAAATAGGCAAAAACATGAAACAATGGGTGGGGATGGGCATGGTCTCTACACAACTAACACTATCTTCGAAACGACAGCAAACTTGAGAGATGACACTTTGTGACTTTATAGCATATCATATTGGATTCAATTTCAGCTTAATTGCATATCCTTCCTAGCAGAGGATCACGGGTAATTTCAAAATGGTGACAATGAGGTATGATTAAAAAGTTGCATTTTCGTCTTTTGTTTTAAATTTCTTGTCTTTTTACGCATAAAAGTGCCCAAATCATTTCGTAATCCATACTTTTTCCGAAGAAAATGGCATAAAAAAAAAAACATTCTGAGAATTTGACCAATAAATACCCTTTTTTATAATATGACGTCACTGTAATGTCATTACAGCGGCTATCTTCGATGTCCTGTTTTTACTTTTTCTGACAGGGCTTGTCCCTAAGATATATTGTGGGAAGTGAACCCGCTATCCCAAGGAGTAAGAAAACTATAGAGAGGAGTTGTGGGTGGGGTGGGGGGAGGTGAGATGTCCCACACCCCCGACTGTTGTACACCCCAAATTGGTCAGGCCAATATCGTGACTCGGCATTCTGTAGAGGTATCAACGTATATAAGTATAATGTAAAACCATATAGTGTTACTAATATGATTTACTGTGATCATGGCCAGTCAAGTTTACCCTGTGGCTATAAACATGTGTATTCTCACCAGGCTAGACAAAAAAAGACACGGATAACTAAAGAGTCGTCAAGGATGACTGGTTATACGTCAACACCTCGTATCTAACTGCTACCATTGATTGAGAGGAGAATATTGCTGATAACCAACAGGTGAATCTGTCTCATATCTTATCTCCAGGTGAAAAAAGCACAAAAGAGGCTTCGTAAATTATAAACACCATCATTTTACCCAATGTTTTTATCAATATTTCTGACTGTACAAAATATAAATGTAATATACTTGTTAACATAAAACGAATGAAACGAATCGGAGCGGAAAGATAAACGCGGTACAAATATCATGACGACACATCGATACATCTCGCGTCCGATAACAGATTCAGATTTGAATTTTTGGCTGAGACATTCATTGTCTCTTGCCATAATAAGTACACAAGATAACTTATTGATGCAGATGCATCAATGCCAGCGGAAACGTTTGTAGCTTATAATCTGCGTATTATAAGCCGATTTCGTGTGCAACTGGTGAACACAGGTCACGATGCACCATTATGGTTAAAAAAAGCGTCGATTTATTTGTTTTTATTGAAGGTTTGACTAATGTAGTTCGCGCAAGGACCCATCTGGAAAGTGTGGGGTTAGCCGGAAGTTAAGTGCTTGCTGGCAAAATGTGCACATCAACCGCATGTCCAACTAGGACTTTGAAAGTAATGTTCTCTGGTTGACGTATTAAGTCACTTCATATAGCCTGATGTAAGAGTTCGCGCTGTGGCATTATATGGGACCCATCATCAAGCCACTATTTCTTTATTGATGTGTGTCATTGTAAATTAAGCCTAGATCGACTTTCTCTACACATCAATCCGATCCGCGTGTTTTACTGTTTCGAGTTTTTAGTAACTCGCAGTTCAATCTCAAACATTTTGCTGCAGGCGTACAGATGAATAACTTGATCGTGTATGGTCATCGATTTGGTCTCTCAGCCATAATAAAATAGTACTAAAGGACATTTATTCGATGAATTCATTATAACAGAATTAATATTAATGTGTTAACCACGAACGGGTGATACACTCCTGTCGTTTTACGATATGAAAGTAGTTGGATCACTCCACGGCACGTCTGTGACGTATGGCTCGAGAAAACACCTGTTACTCGTTCAATATCAAGATGGCCGCTCCCATGTTTACTGAATTCAGATATCCGGCGGCGCTGCGCCGCCGGAAATAAGACTGACTCAGTATATGTGATCAAACTGGATATCACACTGTAACTTTCTGTATGTTTGTGTGTTTGTTTGTACCCAGTGTACAGCCAAAGTGTTGGTCGAAAGACCATGAAACATCGTGCTGACATTATTGTAGTAAATGAGGGTAACCTAACAGAATAAAAACATAGAAAAAGAGCATATTACGTCCTATGGGGGCAGGGGTTATTTTTTTTTTATGGCGTGGGAGGTGGGGCGGGAGGTGGGGAGGTGGGGCGGGAGGTGGGGTGGGAGGTTGGGCGAGAGACCGTGAAATTTCACCAAGATAGCTATGAGGACCATAAAAATAGACAAAAATAATATAAAAATGATAAAAAGGGGCAGTTAGCGCCCAATGTCGGCCCGAGAAAAAGAAAAATTCATTTTACATTTTATAAGATGTGTACGTTTAGGTGTCGTCCTTAAACAACAAAGTCCTTGTCGTCCTTGGTCATTGGGGGTGATTAGGATGGTTTCAGAAACGGATTCGAGAGTTCAAAGGGTATATATGACATCTAATGCCCTCTGGATGCCGATAACGGTGCTCACAAAACTGCACCTGTATATACAAAGACTTGAATATGATCTGGCCTGATCTGAACAAATTCTGGTAAAGATGCATATAGACCTTCTGCTTAATTATTGCACACAGAGTAAAATCAAGAGAAGTGGACTGAATGACAAGAACATAAGCCTACATGTTTATAAATGTTAATAAATCACGCTTCAGAAACTCATGTAATTGGGGAAAAGTTATCTGGAAAAGTGGAATTGAGCATCCCGATACAATGACAGATAGAGGCCCGACTGGGTGTAGATAGAGGCCCGACTGGGTGTAGATAGAGGTCCGACTGGGTGTAGATAGAGGCCCGACTGGGTGTAGATAGAGGCCCGGCTGGGTGTAGATAGAGGCCCGACTGGGTGTAGATAGAGGTCCGACTGGGTGTAGATAGAGGTCCGACTGGGTGTAGATAGTGGCCCGACTGGGTGTAGATAGAGGTCCGACTGGGTGTAGATAGAGATTCGACTGGGTGTAGATAGAGGCCCGACTTGGTGTAGATAGAGGTCCGACTGGGTGTAGATAGAGGTCCGACTGGGTGTAGATAGAGGTCCGACTTGGTGTAGATAGAGGTCCGACTGGGTGTAGATAGAGGTCCGACTGGGTGTAGATAGAGGTCCGACTTGGTGTAGACAGAGGTCCGACTGGGTGTAGATAGAGGTCCGACTGGGTGTAGATAGAGGCCCGACTGGGTGTAGATAGAGGTCCGACTTGGTGTAGATAGAGGTCCGACTGGGTGTAGATAGAGGCCCGACTGGGTGTAGATAGAGGCCCGACTGGGTGTAGATAGAGGCCCGACTGGGTGTAGATAGAGGTCCGACTGGGTGTAGATAGAGGTCCGACTGGGTGTAGATAGAGGTCCGACTGGGTGTAGATAGAGGCCCGACTGGGTGTAGATAGAGGTCCGACTGGGTGTAGATAGACTGGGTGTAGATAGAGGTCCGACTGGGTGTAGATAGAGGTCCGACTGGGTGTAGATAGAGATAGAGGTCCGACTGGGTGTAGATAGAGGCCCGACTGGGTGTAGATAGAGGTCCGACTGGGTGTAGATAGAGGCCCGACTGGGTGTAGATAGAGGTCCGACTGGGTGTAGATAGAGGCCCGACTGGGTGTAGATAGAGGCCCGACTGGGTGTAGATAGAGGTCCGACTGGGTGTAGATAGAGGTCCGACTGAGTGTAGATAGAGGTCCGACTGGGTGTAGATAGAGGTCCGACTGGGTGTAGATAGAGGTCCGACTGGGTGTAGATAGAGGTCCGACTGGGTGTAGATAGAGGCCCGACTGGGTGTAGATAGAGGTCCGACTGGGTGTAGATAGAGGCCCGACTGGGTGTAGATAGAGGTCCGACTGGGTGTAGAAAGATACCCTGGGTGAGTTCTTAAAGGGAGATCTTATCCGCTATCCTGTTTTATCCGGTGCAACAACCAACTGTTTACGAAGTGGATCCAGAGAATATGATCAGTTAAACTGGAGTGGACGCTCGTCAACGCCCGGTAACGTTCGTTGAAGCTTATCTATAAAAGCAACCCTAACCGAAAGACGTGTACAGTGGACGCCTAATTTGCTCTGAGTGCGGACAAACGTTCACAAACTTACACAGTCCAATATTGACGCAACAAAAGGGTGGCTTCTCTGATGACACAAAAAAACGACACCAGTATATTACATCGTTTGGGGTCAAGACGGGCGCTAAGGGTGTTCATGGTGTACATACCGTAGGTAACTCTACCAGAATGAACTCATAATGTCCTACCCACAACGCTCTGTGTCTTCATGCCAGGAGTCTCGTTTGTTAAACCTCGATGTCTCGCACACTTCCGGTTGCGCATGCGCAGTCCACCCTTCAGTGCCCCACCGTGTCATGGTCAGGTCCTGACCAGTTGTTTTACGCATCCGACGATTCCTGCGTCAAGAGCTTCAGTGAAACCATGCCCACCTCTATGGCCTTGATTGGTGGAAATGTAGTATTCATCCATCCAAACGAGCACCCGGGCAAAGCTTCGCTTTCTCTACTACTGATGATGTCACCGTCACAGGATCTCTTTCCTGGAGTCGACGTCCACCCGAAGGTCCACATACCAGCCCATATGGGCTAATGCATAGGGGTATATAGGCGCTAGTCACCAGTAGCGGTTTCTAGAATACTGATCCCGAGCGGGCATGCGCGCCATGACGTCACAAATTAACGCCAGCGCTTCAATAGGACGCCATGCCCGCCCCATTCGGATCTCGAATGGCCTATAGATCACCAAAACACTCTCATGTCCTTTCTCTAGAAAGGTCACAACCCACATACTGTTTCTAACTCGAGTTGAACTTTCTCTGCTACTGATGACGTCATTTGTCCCAATATTCTTCTCCAGAGTGACTCCAACTTGCCATGTCCAAGGTCAAAGATCAAATGGCATTCAACCTCACCATCCCTCGCCCACCTCCCCACGATGGGACCAGATTTAATTTTAATACGCTACTCCTAAACCTAACCCTAACATCAACCGTAACCCTGTCCGAATCCAAACACTAATCCAAATCCGAAATGCATCTATGCTTCAACTCAAACAAGAGGACATATTATCCCGGGTCGTCTTCGAGACTCGAAGCGGATGTAATCAAGCCCACGTCTTGTGCATGAAGATGGGCGGAGGGAACCGTTATATCATTATACCAAAAAGAGGTATTTTTTATACCAAAATGTACCCCCTCCATCCCTCTCTCTGCTCCTCTTGTCTGTACTAAAGCATGATATAATGAAGGTATTTAGTAAAAGTATACCTCAAGTTAGAATCTGTCACATGACTGGCCGAGCTCATATTGTTGCATATCTTTGGGGAGACAGTACCATCCTGATATGTAGTTCAAAAATCTCAGCAATATGACAGTGAGCATGTCACCAGGCTAAGATAGTACCAGGTGTAGCCACGCTACAGTCCCTACTGGAGAGTGAGTGGGTGAGTGAGTGAGTGAATAAAATTTAACGCCGCTTTCAACAATATTTCAGCTTTATCGCGACGAACCAACTAAACACCAATCAGCCAAGTTGCGTTTCTGCTACTTCAAAGAAGAAATCTTTGAAGCAGCATGGAACCAGACACCCTCCATCCATCCTATAAAACACTGAGGACAGCACACAAGACACAGACAGAAGGCTTACATGGTGCAATAAAGACAAGTGCTATTACAGTGCTAGACATCACATTGTCAAGTGCCCACCCAACCACCCGCGAGAGAGGGGAGTATTTTGTTCAATGGTGCCCTCTTGACATGGGAATATCTTGCATTTGTTCTTACTATTATTCCTTTGCCAGGTGGAACTATTGCCATACTTGTAGTTGAGAATATAAAGTGTGACAATTACAATCTTTCCCGAGTAATATAAGACATTCGACTTCACCTTCGCGGTGACTATCGTCTCCAGGGAATACAAAAAGATCGATTTCCTCGAAAACTGGCAACAATTGATCAATATTTATCGTTATCAATATTTTGATGTTGGGCGCACAATTGAGGAGAACTGAGAAAATAATCTGGGTGATAACATATACATGTACGTTATGATTCATTGAATTCACAGCACTCATCCTGACACGGAATCTTACATCACTAATCAGTCACAATTCATGAGCATCTCAACTCTATTATATCTGATTTTCGTTAATAAAGTCTCAAGCTGATGAAAGCACTATGTGAACTGTATCACGGAATTACAATCGTTTCACTATGTTTATGCAGAAATAATCCTCAAAGGCTTCTCTTTTTCGTACAGCAATGCACACAATACACAAGGTTGAATGGTGCGGCGTCATTTTCTATTTGAAAGGTTCCATTTTATTCCGGTTTAGCCCTACCAGGCCTTGCCCCCCCCCCCCCCGCACCTCCCCCTCCCCCGCCCCCTTACCAAAACGGCATAAAAATTAGAGTTGACACTCCGTAACTTTATAGTTTATCATATTGCGGTCATTTTGAGCTTACTTCCATAACCCCCCGAGTAGAGGGTCATGAGAAAATTCAAGATGACGGCCAAGTGGGGTACCAGAAAATTGATTTTGTTGACATTTTTCTTCAAAATTTCAGCTTTTTCATCGTGAAAAGTGGGCAAAAACTATTTTATTTCGCATCACATTAATATTTACTAATTTATCACTCAGTTTTGGCGGAGAAATTGCATAAATGAAAAATTCGAAAAATCTGCCAAAAATGTCGTTTTTGAAACTGTCACTATGACGTCATCAAAGCGGTCATCTTGGTTTTTTTTTACCTATTTCCGGTAGAGTTTGATCCAAGGGTATAGTGTGGTAAGTTTCAGCCCCCTAGCTCACAGGAAAAAAAATAATGGGGAGAGGGAGGGGGGAACAGGGTAGTAAGGTGACGAACACGAACAAATTGTTGCATGCTAAAACAGATATTTTGGAATTTTCACGTTTTTCACAAATGGGTTACGGATTTCCGCATATTTTTTATTTTCACATGACTGTTTGATATGCTATTTCGTATCTCATACTCGCCAGGATTAATACCTTACTAAACTCCCCGTGTGTACACAGTTTAAGTGCATTGCCAAAATTAGTTGATCGCTGCGTCCCAACAACTTCAACACCAAGGGTATTCGACCGAAAAATATGTGGTCGTAAATTTTGGATTACTCATCCCGCCCCAAGATTATTGGGACAAAATTCACTGTAACCGAAGAATTCAGTTTCGTACGGAGCCGTAACAGGGACATGGGAAAATTTTCAGCCTCTATTAGGTCGTTACATCGACTTATTATGTCGTTAGAACGATATATTATATCGTTAAAACGACTTATTAAGTCGACGTATTAAGTCGTTCTAACGACATAATTCGTTATAACGACATAATAAGTCGATATAACGACTTAATAGGGGGTACACAAATATTTCCCATGTCCCTTCCACAGCTCCGTAGTTTCTAGAGTTTGACCCACAAATATTGAGTTGCAGTGACTTTTCTTCAAGAATTCAAATCCTCAGGCCTGGTAGGGTTAAAGAGTGATGTTTCGGGGCTAGAGATAACCCTGTTCTGTTGATAAATGCGCACAGTTGTTCAACATTTCCACGAGGTCTTCGAGATTGTGCTCGTTCTTAATGGCCCATAGAGGTAAATAATTGTCAGAAGCACCTTGTGAACCCGGAAATATTCTTTAAAAGATTCGTTTTAGACAAAAGATTGTCTGCAAAAAACATGTTGATATGTTACCTGAAATATCACTATTTTCAATGTATCATTAACATTTTAAAACTACATTATTTTGCACACAGCTGGGGATAAATGCCATGAAATATTCCAATGATTTTACTATTGAAGCTCCCCACTCCGATTGTTTAGGAAAAAATCTTCCAAAAGATGCCTTCGGATTTTCAGCAATATTGGGCTGATACGCATGCGCATACTGGCGTATTCTATCCCAACAAACAATCGTTCTCTATGTTGGAGGCGGATTTCAGGCCGCGCCAGCCTCCTTACTAGCAATAACGTAATAAATGTTACACTCCAAGTTCGTTATTGTTAGAGGACCAAGGTCCCCTATTGAAATCGTCCGGATTATTATTATTATTCCACATGATTTTGTGTCACAGATATCTCAAGAACGATGAGGTTGATTAAGCCCAAACTTTCAAGATATTTTCTGGTGGGTGATATCTGATGCATATAGTAAGTTGATTCTGATTGGTCAGATGCTTTGGCGGCCATCTTGGATTTAACTTAAAACCTTCAAATATCTTCTTCTCTGAAACTGCTAAACCAATCGATGTGAAACTTGGTACACATGATCACTGGATCAAGGTCTGTAAAACATATCTCCGACAAGTTTCTCCGAGGAACAAGATGGTCGCCATCGACCAATCAAATTGGTCGAATTTTTAAATAAAGGATTTTGATGAGAAAAGTTATGGAGTATATGTTACATGACATGGCGATCACGAATATGCAAAAAATGTGCTCCTAGGTCACGTGGTTTGGCCGATATCTTGAATTTTGTGAAAAACTCTACCAATTTTGCAACGACTTATTCTCTTTAACCCTGATAGATACAGATTTCTAGTTTACTAAGATATATCGGGAAAGCCATGATCTGTTGCATTGAAAGCAAATATTTTTGATTGGCTGAACGGTTAGGCAGCCATAATGATTTAACGCCAAACCTTCCAGATCATCTCCTCTGAAACCGCTAAACCGATTGATGCAAAACTTGGTACAAAGGACCAATGGGTCGAGATCTCTTGATAGACTATTGGAAAACTTTCTGCGTCAAATAGCTGAACGGTTTGGCGGCCACATTCCGGCATAGGCCTGGACACTAGGCCCTGTGTAGACCTGGTCCCCGGTAGCCACTGCTCGCAGTTTCAATTTTATTTTGTTTTGTTCACGAATTACGTCTATTTGAAGGCTATAGCTGTTAAATAATTAACGATACTGTAATTAAGACGAAAAGCTCACCGGCGAACGTAGGATGTTGGAACTACTATGCAGACTTGAAAACTCTAATGGGTGGTTGGATCATCAATGGGATGCTGAAAAGCATCACACGGTCTCATCAATGACAAACCTTCCGACAGTGATCATCTTATCTTTGTGGGCAATATAATATAATATAATAAAATATAATATAATATAATGTCGGCATGCTGACGAAAATAGTTTTGGAGCAGGGCAGTGAGTCGGGTCAGAACTTGTACGATATATTGTGAATCGGATTAAGTTGAGAAACACAATCTATTAATATACGTTGACAAAAATGAGTGTCAGTAATATTTGTATATATAATGTCAGACATCTCAAGACTTGTTCTTTTCTAATAAATAATGCAAAAAAGTATACATAATTATAGCCTGAAGACTTTTTGAACTTTCCACATCCGAGGAAGTTCATCAAGTTAATGATTGTGTGTGATTTGTGTCGACTGAAGCTCTCACGGCGAAATAATACACATATATTCAATAAGGTTTCTTTGATGACTATGCTAATTCTTACATAAAATATTGAACACAAGATATACATGGATGGCAATCTGTCAGATAAGCCATCTGTAGAAACTTTAATCGTGTTTAATATCTCACAATTCTTCAGGACATGACTTGAATCATTTTCATATAATTACATAACCGGCAAAAACCTGTTCAAGAAAGAGTTCGACCTAGAAAACAGTGAACTTTAGAAACACGCTTTATATCATCTTAAATGTATACTAAATTTTCTGATATTTACTGATCACTGTATATCTCCTCATCTATATTTTATTTATCCATTTTTTTTATATTTTCACCATACTAACTTCACAATTTTGCTTCGTGACTTTTAAAAGCTGGATATTAGCAGCCAAATATAAAGTTTTTTAGAAAACACTCCTGATAACGTCGCCAGTTAAAAAAAGTTAAGAAACGTCCATAAGAAGGTTTTTATATGATTTGCTGTTGAAGGGTATGCAGATTATTCAATAACAATATTTAGTGTGATATCGTGTTCTCATTTGTGTTCTTCCCATCCTATAAGTTTTCTTTTTGACTTAACGCTTTTTTAGTTACATTTTATCTATTACCACTTCGTTTTTAATGCGAAACTGACTTTTTCTATGACATTTCAAAAAGATTTTTCTTTTCGTATTTACAGAAAAAGAAAAGATACACGCACGCTCCAATGGGATGTTGAAAAAGTTATGATCATATTGCCTCGTACGGCATGGTACAAGTTTTTAACAAATGTATTGTGACTCGCTTCCTTTTTCAGTACATTATAGACCGGTTCATTGTTAATATATCAAGGAGCTATATTGTCAATTATGTTATCTCTAATAAAGATATATGAAACTATTTATGCAAACCACTGTGTGTTTCTTTATGAACCATGGGTATATATTATTTTCACATGTATTAAAATGCATAAAACGCTCGTTAGTCATCCAACGTGAAACCTCTTTATTTCAATGGTGGGATCTTTATTATGGTGTCATATTCATAAGTGTATATACATACGTTATATACGACTCGTTATCTCCGAGATATTATTCTAAAAAATTGCGCCCGGAGCAATTAAAATTATCGCCTCTCTTGATTGGTCGAATTCGGAGGTCACGCTCGGATTACATTGCTCCGGTACGCGAGAGTGTCTGGCTCGTGCAGAGAGAACACAATCTGTCGTAATTTGCTGAGGACACAATTTGTGGGTTGGTGTACTCATCCGACCAAAACTTTTTCCGAAGTTGGGACTAATCGCTCGAGGACATCGTAAGAGTTAACTGAGAAAATTAAGCAATAAAAGAATAATATGAGAATATCACGCTTCTCCTCTACATTTGAGTTTTTATTCCTCTTATTTAATGAAGGTGTGCTGTGTTCGACACTGCTCCTGTAATCACCTTGATCCTCTCAGTTTTACTTGTAAAGTATTATTTTATATAAGATTCCATTGAACCACTAGTTAATTGTGTATTTAACTAACTCATAATATCCTCTTGATTTTTCATAAAAAAAATGTCAGTGCATCATTTGGATATGTTGTTTACACCGTACCTGGCTCGAACGATTTGATGTCTGCTGGGAAGGGGTCATTTTGGTCCCAACCAATATTATTCCTTATTCCTTGGAGTAGAGGACTGAATCTTCCATAAGATATCTTAGGGTGAAGTTTTACCAGAAAAACAAAAATCCAAGATGGCCGATTTGATGGCGTAACAGAGACGACATATGCTAAATATGCACTTGGTAGACTTTTCAGTCAGATTTTCGGAATTTTTAGTTATGCTATTTTATCGAAGAAAGGATGCCTATTAACCCTACCTGGCCTGGGAGGGGTGGGGGGCACTTTCCGCCCCCCCCCCCCCTCCCCCAGGCCCCAGTGAACTTTTCTCTGCTGCTCCGAAACGACAAAACCGAGGAGGCTGAGACTTGGTGACTTTTAAGCTTATCTTATTGGGGTCTTTTGAGCCTATTTTCATATACCCCCGGGCAGAGGATCATGGGTAAATTCAAAATGGCGGTCATGTGGTATCCGCGAAAGTCGTGTTTTTCAATCTTTTCGCTCACATTTTCCTTGCCTAAAAGGCCTTGAAAGTATTTTATTTATGCAAAACTAATTATTCTATATTTTATTTGATTTTTTTCGAGGGAAAAATTGGAAAAATGAAAATTTCGAAAAATCGACCCCAAAAAGGCCGAAAAATGGCTTCCGAGAAGATGACGTCACTGTGACGTCATCATGGCGGCCATCTTGGATTTTTTACATTTCCCGTTAGAGCTTGAATCAAAGATACTGTGTGGCAAGTTTCAGGGCTCTAGCCTTAGTGGTACAGAAAATATATAGGGGGGGGGGGGCACTTTTCGCCCTCCCCCCGCCCCCAGGCTGCGATTGTCGTCACTTTGATTTTATTTATCTCAGCTCTTAATTTTTGACGGCTGGTGGAGTTAAACCATTAGAACAACCAGTTCTTGTAGTTATTTGTATCTGAACAGAACGAGCACCGCCCTCAAAGAAGTTCCTGTTTTTGCAGCTCAACAAAGCGACCAATGTTAGGTATATTTCCTGTTTAAATTACGGTCATCATATCAGTAAGGATCTTTTATCATATAGCATAGAGTTAGATTAAAAATTGATAACCTTTCTAGGTTCATCACCTCTGACTTCAGAGTATCTCATTTATTTAAATCTTCATTCTAAAGATCACACAAAAATGGAACCTATTGTGAAAGCAGCATTTCTTTCTGAACCGCGGTTATCTGTCGTATTTTAGATACGACGCCTTTATTCGCCTTCGCACAGATTGCTTATATGGCGTTATAAATATCGAATAACAAGTTGAATAGTAAACTGAGTAATTATGTTGGCTCTTGAGCGCCTCGACTTATGCATGTATTCATATTTGGTCGAATTACATTATTCATTTACCGTTAGGTAAAAATTACATTCACCCATGTTTAAATGGTTAACACTCAAGTTGGAACTCCTGAGTGTAAATAATTCCACATTATTTGGTGTACATAGTTGTTATAAACATATTTTATTGCAGATATTGCAATAGGATTAGGTACAAGTTCTTGCAACTTACTAGATAGTAGTTCCCACGTGTGTGGTAAATGGTCTCGTCTAGGTGGAAATGAATTCACCCATGAGATTTGAGATGACCCCAACTTGAGCGATAGATCTTTTATTACCGGTACTATGGTTTTTATTCACATCTCAATAAATGTAATCACAATAATTAAAACACAAGTGTCACCCTTATCAAAGTTTAGAGAGATGATACAAACATGATAAAACAATCAATGATATAAAAACAACGGAAGTGGAAATGATTGCAATCTGAGTGGTAATATTTTGACTCGGGTGGGAATGTAAATCTATATGATTTCAGCATCAGTGATAATGTTTTGACTTGAGTGGGAATAAGTGTAAATAATTTCAACCTGAGAGGTAATGTTTTTGATTTGGGTGGGATTGTAATTAAGTACAAAAGATTTCCAGCTCAGTGGTAATATTTTGACTTGGGCGGGGATGTGCGTGTAAAAGACTTGATAAAACAATCAATGATATAAAAACAACGGAAGTGGAAATGATTGCAATCTGAGTGGTAATATTTTGACTCGGGTGGGAATGTAAATCTATATGATTTCAGCGTCAGTGATAATGTTTTGACTTGAGTGGGAATAAGTGTAAATAATTTCAACCTGAGAGGTAATGTTTTTGATTTGGGTGGGATTGTAATTAAGTACAAAAGATTTCCAGCTAAGAGGTAATATTTCTACTTGATCGGAAATTTTAGTTTAAATTATTTCAACCTGAGTGGTAATATTTTGATTTGAATGGAAATAAGTGTAAATGGTTTCGTCCTGAGTGGTAATATTTTGACGCGAGTGGGAATGTAAGTGTACGTGATTTCAACCTAACTAAACATATTTTACTTGAGTGTGAATATAAACAGCCTGAAAAGTAATAATCTTACCTGGGTGAAAATAGATATCACTTGA
Source organism: Hanleya hanleyi (assembly GCA_036873755.1). Taxonomy (NCBI): domain Eukaryota; kingdom Metazoa; phylum Mollusca; class Polyplacophora; order Lepidopleurida; family Hanleyidae; genus Hanleya; species Hanleya hanleyi. The sequence goes on from JAVTVY010046889.1 coordinate 59,897, forward strand.
GAGTAGATGATGTTCACCTCTATGGGATTATATCTACACGAGATTAACAAAACCAATATAACATAAAAAAGCATAAAGACATAAAAAGACGCTACTAATGAGTCGCCATTACTGCACGTGAGCATAACGGTTCTATTTTTTCACAAATTCGTTTCTAGTCATGTAGAACTTCCTTCACCATCATATAATATTTACACATTTTTTTGGTGAAAAGAAGTAGAGAAAAGACGTTGGAGCTTTTGAACTGCTCGCCTCATTTTGCGGAGAGCTCCAATGGAGATAACATTGTATGCAGAGATGCGACAAAAAAGATCAGTAAACTACGAATACATAATATGATAATCTTTTTTTCTACAAATTATGGTGAATTTATCTGGTTCTCAGCACCAGAAAGCAAATCTTTTGTCTAACAAAATTTTCTTCTTTGGTTTGTGTCCAAGTTAGATGTGACCTTGTGCAAATTACAATGTATATATACATTGTACATCGTGTAATTAATATCTACGAGAAACTGACGACATCACCAGACTGACCTACAGTGAAGTAGGTTTATCGACAAGAATTTTTATTTTCTTGCATTATAATTGCTAGAAAATGACCACCCGTTAACGCAGCCAGCGCGGTCATACGAGATAATGGAGTGATGAAATCAGCTGATTGATTGCATGGTTGATTAGACTCGTGTGTTCATCTAGGTGTAACACGTACGCTAATTGTGCGGTTGCTGTTCGCTATACAGACCTAGAGGCCATAGGCCATAATGTGTTGGCTTATATATAAACCACCTGGTAATCAATTCAGCTGGTTATTTTTGGAAATAGAGTAGGCTTGTAGGATGCAGCTGTCAGTCTACTGTCGCATTTGCCAGAAGCTTCAGATCTTTGCTTTGAGGAAGTTTGCTTTCGAATGAGCGAGTAATATGTTCCAGAACCCAAAATGACTTTTGGAATTATAGATTTACGCCAAGTCTGAAATGGTTATAACTGAACGTTTGGAATTCAAGCTTGATAGTCCCTAGATAAAATGGTCCGATTGGGTCGAGTGAAGTATCAAAGTGAAGCTTAGGTGAAGGGGCATCTAATGGGCTGGGTGTGGGATTGAACTATCGGCATTCTGCGCATGCGCGGTGGCCCAAGGGTATGGAAATAGACGTGTTGGGATGTAGGGGAGCCCCTAATGGTCCGATGGGGTCGAGTGAGGTATCAAAGTGAAGCTTATGTGAAGGGGCATCTGATGGGCTGGGTGTGAGGTTGAAATAGCGGCATTCTGCGCATGCGCGGTGGCCGAAGGGTATGGAAATAGATGTTTTGGAGCTAGGGGAGCCCCTAATGGTCCAATGGGGTCATATGAGGTATCAATGTGAAGCATTCATGAAGGGGCATCTAATGGGCTGGGTGTGGGGTTGAAATATCGGCATTCTGCGCATGCGCGGTGGCCAAAGGGTATGAAAATAGCCGTTTTGGAGCTAGGGGAGCCCCTAATGGTCCAATGGGGTCGAGTGAGGTATCAAAGTGAAGCATCTGATGGGTTGGGTGTGCGGTAGGAATATCATTCTGCGCATGCGCAGACGCAATGCGGAGCTCTCGTCCAATCAGAAGCGAGTATTTCAAATCCGTCACAGAGCTCTCAATCAGAAGCGAGTATTTTGACCCGGTGCATTATGGGCCATATCCAAGATGGCGGCACGTATGTTCAAGATGGCGGCACATCCGGTGTCGAAAACTGGCCATTTCGTCGGGATGTGGTCACCTAGTGTCGAAAACTGGACCTTGTATGGGTCCTGCTAGACGTTTTGGAGCTAGGGGAGCCCTAATGGGCCGATGGAGTTGTATGAGGTATCAAAGTGAAGTATATTTCAAGCATGGGTGGGTGCATGTAAAATTTTTCCTGAAAAAATACGGAACACGGACTTTATCCTAAATTACGTGAAAATGCCTATATGGGGTATGGGGGTATAGGACCATCCTGGGAAACCTACTTCTCGACATTTGCGGTATAGGTTGTGGGGTCTCGTTTTCTTAGTCTCGTCAAGACAAACATGATAGGAAGTGTCCCGCAGCGAATCGGTGAAATTTTTGAAAAAGTACGATATAGCCCCATATAGTCCCATACTGGGGTATAGGATCAATGTTTGTCCCCCTGGGAAACGTACTTCTATACATTTGCGGTAGGGTTGTGGGGTCTCGTTTTACTCGTCTCGTCATTTAGAACATGATAGGAAGTGTCCCCGTGCGAATCGGTGAAATTTTTGAAAAAGTACGATATAGCCCCATATAGTCCCATACTGAGGGTATAGGATCAATGTTTGTCCCCCTGGGAAATTTACTTCTATACATTTGCGGTAGGGTTGTTTGGATTTGTTTTTCACGTCTCGTCATTTAGAACACGATAGGAAGTGTCCCGGAGCGAATCGGTGAAATTTTTGAAAAAAGTCACCGAGACCCATATAGTCCCATACTGGGGGTATAGGATCAATGTTTGTCCCCTGGGAAACGTACTTCTATACATTTGCGGTAGGGTTGTGGGGTCTCGTTTTACTCGTCTCGTCATTTAGAACATGATAGGAAGTGTCCTGGAGCGAATCGGTGAAATTTTTGAAAAAGTACGATATAGCCCCATATACTCCCATACTGGGGGTATAGGATCAATGTTTGTCCCCCTGGGAAACCTACTTCTATACATTTGCGGTAGGGTTGTTTGGATTTGTTTTTCACGTCTCGTCATTTAGAACACGATAGGAAGTGTCCCGGAGCGAATCGGTGAAATTTTTGAAAAAAGTCACCGAGGCCTGGGTAGGCCCATAGGCCTATACTGCATGGCTATGGGTGTATAGGGCCATACGGGGTGGACATGTTGGAGTCTAGGTGAGTCCCTAATGGTCCAATGGGGTCGAGTGAGGTCTTATTTTGAAGCTCTCGTGGAGGAGCACTTGACTACACTAATGGTTCGTCCGTGTTCAATAGTCTGCGCATGCGCAGCCTGGCCCGTATTATAGTAAGTAGGCATTTTGGGGGTATGTGGGTGTGTGTTTGGGTTAGAGATGGGCTATTCACGGTTCGAATGGGTCGTGTGAGGTATCAATGTGAAGCTTGTGTGGGGTAGAGTCAGAATGGCGTGTTTTTAAATGCATGTCGCGTCAATATGCGCATGCGCAGTCTGGCCGTAGTAGAGAAATCAGGCATTTTGGGGGGTATGTGGGTGTGTGTTTGGGGTAGAGATGGACCCTATGGGTCCGAATGGGTCGTGGAAGGTGTCAAAGTGAAGCTTGTGTGGGTTAGAGTCAGAATGATGTGCTTTTAAGTGCAAACCGCGTTAATCTGCGCATGCGCAGTTGGTTGTAGTAAGTAAAGTGGCCATTTTGGGGCAGTACATGAAGGTATTTGGGGTCGAGATGGGCTATTCACGGTTCGAATGCGTCCTGGAAGGTGTCATCTTGTAGCTCTCGGGGTGTAGACCCCGATTTGAGGGCTGTTCACGTCACCTGTGACGTCATCGGTGACGTCATCAGTACGAGTAGTAAGTAAAGTGAGTATTTTGGGGCAGTGAAAGGAAGGTATTTGGTGTAGAGATGGACCATCCTTGGTCCGAATGCGTCCTGGGAGGTGTCATTTTGTAGCTCTCGGGGTGTAGACCCCGATTTGGGGGCTGTTCACAGCATCTGTGACGTCATTGGTGACGTCATCAGTACGAGTAGTAGCGAAAGTGTGCATTTTGGGGCAGTGAAGGAAGGTATTTGGGGTAGAGATGGACCATCCTTGGTCCGAATGCGTCGTGTGGGGTTTCATTTTGTAGCTCTCGGCGTGCAGACCTCGATTTGAGGGCTGTCCACAGCATCTGTGACGTCATTGGTGACGTCATCAGTAGGAGTAGTAGCGAAAGTGTGCATTTTGGGGCAGTGAAGGAAGGTATTTGGGGTAGAGATGCTTCATCCTCAGTCCGAATGCGTCGTGTGGGGTGTCATCTTGTAGTTCTCGGCGTGCAGACCTCGATTTGAGGGCTGTCCACAGCATCTGTGACGTCATTGGTGACGTCATCAGCAGGAATAGTAGCGAAAGTGGGCATTTTGGGGCAGTGAAGGATGGTATTTGGTGTAGAGATGGACCATCCTTGGTCCGAATGCGTCGTGTGAGGTGTCATCTTGTAGCAACGCTCACCAACGCCATTCTTAATGCTTCAACGCCCAGGTGAAATAGCTCAGAAGCTCTGATATTCCATGGAATTGTCACTAATTCTTCGAAATGCAGTGACGCCCGTCGACGCCCGTCGTTACACCTTAACACTCTAACATAACACCATGATATAGACCGGACAGAGAACAACAACAGCAACAACAACAAGGATCACACATGAGAGAACAACAACAACAAGAAGTTTTTTTCATATAGTTTATTCTCCCCAATGTTACATCATACCCACGTTGGGGGAGCCGCGTTGGGTATATTTACAATTCAAGAATATTCTTGTCCAATCAGAGGCCACCATTTGCATCTGTCATATTCGTTCCTGTCCGTTAGATGTATTCTCGGCTACTCTTGTCCAATCAGAAGTCGCCATTTCAGAAAGTTCCATCTTCGGCCATGTTCGCTCTGAACCGTTTGTTCTAATCGTCATCGGACAGGCCAGGATACCGTTGAGGAAACATATCCTCAGATAGTTGTTTGCGCATTCTGAGTATCTATCAGTGCATGGGTGAATACTTTCATCCGATGGGGGTGGTGGGTCAGTTTAACCACGAAGAACGTAACATTGGTGACCCTCTCCACTATCCACTTGGTGTTGGGACGCTGTTCATAGGCCCATTCTAAGGGATCCACAGTGTCCAGTTGGGCCAGCATCGTCTCTAGCGACGCCCGATTGGTGATTGTGAAAGGATGGTCGTACACTGGGTTGATGGCACTGGAATAGAAATAGCACAATTCACGCGTCATCTTATGGCATAAGATGTACCCAAATGCTACATTTAATGTGAAGGACGTAGGTTGGTCATTGAAGATGGCTTCCACGTAGCTGCGTAGACGGGCGAGGTCGGTCAGTCGGAAATTGTACAAGTCCAATATAGGGCGATGACGGTGGAAGCAGTGTCGGATCATGGACCAATGGCGTCGATACATCTCACTCACTGGATGATCTTCGGATAAGAGATCGCTGGGAACATCCACCGCATCTTCCAGAAAATGTTCGTTGTTGTCAGGCGTATGACTGGAAACAGTGATGCTAGGGACCGGTTGGATATCTAGGCTCTTCTGAGCTGTGGGTATAGGCGGGCTCTCCGTGATCGCATCACCAGTGGCATTCTCCTCCCCGGGTTCATCTTCAGTGGATCTGTCCCTCCTGGGTGCCTCTTTAGTGGAAAGTTGTCCCTCATGCCGTGGTGTTGGACCATGAATCAAACGCTCATGCCGTTTTAACTGACTGGGTCGTTTGAAGAGTTGACCACATTCTTCGCATGGACGCTTGGATGGCCCATGAATTGAACGTTCATGGCGCTGTAAATGATCTGGGCGCTGAAACGACAGTGTAGGCCTACATATCGTACAGCTATACCGGGCGGTTCCATCGTGCTTGGTAGCCTCATGGCGGCGCAAGTCGTGCCGGCGAGTGAATGATTTCGAGCACGTAGTACAAGTGAACATCTTGGTGGTTGACAGAGTGTCTGATGAAACGGCCAGGCCGTTTCCTTTTTATAGCAAGCTAGCTGTTGATCTATTTTTAGCACAATCAGTTCTAAACTAGGGGAAAACCCCTATCACCTCTAGCCAAAAGGGCTAATAGCGGTCCCCGGGCTTATTGGGATCTGCCTATCAAGTCAATGGGGTGATGTGAATAACAACAAGTTCAGCAATGTTCATACAGTTTATTATCTCCAATGTTACATCATACCCAGGCTGGGGGAGCCGCCCTGGGTGTGTTTAGTATGTTCACAGCAAAACAAATTGAAATATCAAACACCATGTTTTATTATTTAACGCACCGTCACATTAGGTACAAGTGTTTACTGAGCTCAAGTCAATGATCAGCATGTAGACATAGAGAGTATGTACGGCATGTTATGGTATTCATCAGTGCACGAGTGACGCATTCAACCGATAGCAGTGGTGGATCAGCTTGGTAAGGAAAAACGTAACATTGGTCACCCTCTTCACTGCCCACTTGGTGTTGGGTCGTTGTTGTTGGGCCCATCCCAAGACATCCAATTGTTCCACTTGGTCCAGCATCATCTCTAGTGACCTCCGGTTAATGATGGTAAACGGTTGGTCGTACACTGGGTTGATGGCACTGGAATAGAAATAGCGCAATTCACCCGTCATCTTATGGCATAAGATGTACCCAAATGCTACATTTAATGTGAAGGCCGTATGTTGGTCATTGAAGATGGTTTCCACGTAGCTGCGTAGACGGGTGAGGTTGGTCAGTGGGAAATTGTAGATATCTTGAATAGGGCGATGACGGTGGAAACAGTGCCGTGTCATGGACCAATGGCGCCGAGAGATGTCACTCTCTGGATGATCTTCGATCCGTGTGCGACCTGCGTTGACGCATCAGATCATTCACTAAATCCGTCATGTGGGTCCCCGGGACCACCTGATTCTGTACCAGGAGTTCGCCTTTATCATTCCAAGTCATGTTAGGATTCTGTTTCATCCGTTGTAATACCAGGCCAACTTGTTTCTTGAACGAGGCAGGTACACTCTTCAGGACTTCGTCTTCCACCCACTGTGGGGCTGTGGGTGGTACCCCACCCGGCTGTTGGAGCGGTGCTGAGGTCGGCGGTCTGTCACGTGGTGGTGGTGGTGGTGGTGGTGCTGGGTAGAGAGGGTTTTGTATTGGTCCATGAACGTCATGTACCGTTGAAGCGTCTCATTGTACCGTTGTACTTTCTCACTGTCGCTTAACCCCGGTCTCTGTAAGATCTGTTGCATCTCTCCATCGAGGGTGTTTATGGTCTTCACCGTAGGTGGGACAGGGTAGAGCGATTGGAGGTTTTGAAGGAACCGTGGTTCGACGAGGACCATTTTTTTCGTGTGGTTCATTGTCGGCCGAAGAGTCCACCCAATACTGGACCCAACACGGAAGCGGCCAACGGTGCTAAGATGGCCCCGAGAAAGCCGCCTTTCTGTAACACCTTTTTCTTTTGTGTTTGAGAGACTTGCTTCTGGACTAGGGTTCGGAGACCTGTCTTATGCTTGGTCAACTTGGTCTTCTGAGCCGGAGTCAGTGGTACGTTGCCTTTTAAGATATTGAGTCCAATCTCGCACAGACAGCACACGAGAGCAGGGTCCGCACCGCGTACAATGGTTCGGACTAACTCGGGTGGGGCCGTCTTCAATACACGGAGCGTGGGAGCGTGCTTCCGTACTCGCGCAGACATCATGTACAACTAATGCTAGAACCCACAACTCTGCTCTTTTTATCTACTTCAGAGACAAAAAATCAACCCTGCTGTGGTATTCATTCTTTTTATTATCCCCATCATCAAACACACACACATCCCAGCTGGGGGAGCCACTGTGGGTGTGTTTACATTATTTTTGCAAGTACACGTGGTGGGTCTCTCCGGGAAAGATGCCGGTCCGTAGTCGAAGGTGGTCGGGGGTGGCTTGCTTGAGGTCGAAGAGCATATACCCGTGCTGAGGGGTTGTGGCATCTTTAAAGGCTTCCAACGCAAACGGTGTGCGGCCGGGATACATCTGTCTCGCCAGGTGCAGCAGTTGAGTGGTATCTCTCGGGTTTTTGAAGACCACCAGGTAGTGGGCATTTAAGCTGATGTTCCGATGTTCTTTGTTTTTACTGAACAGATTCTGCACAATGTAGATGATGCTGAGCCGTCGATGATGGCTGCCTTTGGTAAAGAGTTGGGTGACCCGACTGTCCGTCTCCGCCATGAGATCATCCAGAACCACCAAGGTGTCGGGTTCCAAATCAGCCAGGTTGGGTAGGCCTTCCACGAACGTGATGTGGGGCATTGCTGCATACGCTTCCTGCCATTCTCCGTAACACCACACGACTCTGGCAATGGGTGGAGTGATCATGCTGTCGGCGTGTTGAAGGAGCTTCCTGACGAAGTGCGTTTTGCCGGAGCCCGTCGGTCCTACGATGACGCAGGTGAAGGGATGCTGCCAACGGGGGTCCATGGTTGAAGGTGTATCCGCTGTCGTGGTAACCCGCTCTTGTAAATTTGGTACGAGTGAACTGGAGTGGTGGTGGGTACAACGTCGGTCGCCGTTGTCTGTTCACTGTCAGGGATGATGATGGTAGTGGATACAACGTGGGTCGTCGTTGTCGGTTCACTGTGAGGGATGAAATCCGGTGGGTCTTCAGACGTAGTGGATGTACTTGGCGTTGGTGTGGAGCTCGTTGTGGCTTGTACACGGGGTGTGGTGGTGATGACTGGGCTCGATACGACTGGTGCTCTCTGTAGACCGGTTTCACTGATGGCTGGTGTTCTCAGTTGGTTCAGTAACGTACTGACATACGCTACGTCGTAAAACACACCTCCGTACAACACACTCAGCAGGGTTAGCACTATCACCCCAAAGCCTACTTGCGCTTTGCGCGTTTTGGAAGACGCTGTGTTCAGAGACGGTTGCACCGTGTTCATGGTCGGACGTGGAATGTAGGATGACGGTAGTGGTGTCTGGCTTTATAGTCGTTTCACCTGGTTGGCTGCGACCCAGGAATTGAAGGAACTGGGCCAGCCTTGCCATTTGACGAAATGAAACAGTTTGCCACGTCGACGTTCCGTTTTCAAAATCTGCTCCACCGTGTAGTAGTCTTGCTGTGTTTTTACCACAGGCTGTAATTCCGTCTGGTAAAACGTCCCTAGCAACGGTTCCCCTTGAAGATCTTCCAGTTCATAGACTCGCTGCTGTCGGGGTAGGCGCCGTTTAATCAGGAAGTGCTCATCGCTCCAGTTGGGCAAGTAACTTTTCTCGAACTTGCCCTTGACTTTACTGATCCGTACAGGGTCCCCGACCTTGAACACCGCCTTCGGTGCTCGTTGCGATGGCATGGGGTACAAGACACGCCGGACTTGGGCTTCATTGCGTTGGGTCACGGTAATGGGGGCTCTCTGTATACTTCGATGATAGGCTCGATTGTAACCCCTCACCAGTTTCGGGAGAACATCGATGTACCGCCTTGTATTCTTATAGGTGAAATATTTATACATACGACCTTTAAATGTCCTGTTGAACCTTTCCACCACGGACGCCTTGGTCTCGTTGTACGTATGGAAGAAGAAGACCTTCTGTTTCTTGAGAAAGGCTTGGAACGGTCTGTTGAGGAATTCCGTGCCTTCGTCGGTTTGCAAATACAAAGGTTTGCGCCCGGTCTTGAAGATGTCTTTGAACGCCGCTATGAGATTCGCGCCCGTTTTCGTCCGGATGGGTACCACCCACGCATACTTCGATAGGATATCGATGCACGTCAAGATATATCGATTCCCATCGTTGTGTTTGGCAAAGGCACTCATATCGACCAAATTCGCTTGCCACTGGGCATCTATTCCTCCCACGATGACCCGGTTGCGTAGAAAATGGCGACGGGCAGCTCGATGTAAGGTATAGGTGTCTTGTTTTCTTAACCAATCTCGGACTTGAGCACGTTGTATCCCTTGGGGTTTGGCCGCTCGATAGAGAGCCGACAATGCACTATAGGCCGCCGGACTGTCGGGACTATAGTATAAGTTATCCAACACCTTCTCCCAGCGCTTCATGGTGACACAATGATGATGGACCCGGAGAGTATGGTTTATTTATAACAAGTTTCTACCACCGTTGTGTTGGTTGACTCAGTTCAGCCGGATAGTCTATAGCCTCGTCGTCTGGTTCATGACTAGACAGTTGCTCATTGGGTTCAGCCAGCGCGTCCTCAATAGCACGAGCCCACCCCAACTGGTCTGATGACCGTTCGTCCGGTGTAAAGAGCTGGTCCACAATAGGCACCACTTTCTCCAAGGCTGTCCACAGGTCAGGGTCTAGGGTGAAGCTTTGCGTAGGATCGTGGTAACGTCCCACACGGGCAAAGAAGGGTCCACGGTGTACGTAGTTGGCGTTCTCGAGGTGAATGAGGTTTCCGTCGAGCTCACCGCTCAACACCCGTTTAAATTTGGTCCAAACATCACGGTGTAGGGTAACCGTAGTGGATGTGTACTCCGAACTCCACCCACAGGCATCCCGATCTTCCACGAGGGTGACTTTATCTTCATAGACGTGTAACACCACCTGGGGTGTAAGGGGCAGGATGGCTCGTAGGACGGGTGACATGCTTGACCCAATGACGATCGTTGAATGACACACACTGTGTCTGACCCTCGTATTTATAGTCCCACTGTCAATGCCGCAGCGCCAGGGTCAATAGGGCACAGACTATTGTGAGGCCAACCAGCCGTCGCTGGTTCCGGCGTGAGCGCTCGTGGTCCATAGCCCGAGCATCAAGGATGGCTGTCATAGTCCAGTAGTGGTGAGTGATGGCACACCTCTCCATCGAGTGCACTCTGTCGAGGACCGCTTCTGTGAACTCGTTCAAGATCTGGCGTCGCCCCTCGTTGTCGTCGCCATCTGCAAACATGGACCGGATCACCGCTCGGTAACCCGTGAGTGAATTCACCACGGTGGCATGCTGTAAAATGCGAGTCGCATAGGGCTCGGTCTCCGTCATGACTCTGCAACCGTAGAAATGAAGGTGTGTGATCCCGAGGGACGTGTTTTATAGACCAGGTCACACATGCGCGCCTAGCTGTCGGGTGTAGTCCGTGATACATGCCATCTTGGTCCCACTCCCACAGCCGCCATTTTGTACCCACACGCCGCCATTTTGTACCCACACGCCGCCATTTTGGACACACACGCCGCCATTTTGACCACACACGCCGCCATTTTGACCACACACGCCGCCATTTTGACCACACTTGCACTCAGTGACCCCTGTGACGTCATAGTTACATCCGGGTGAACAGACAGGTCAATACATGTTCACAGGTCAAAACAGCGCCCCCTGTCGGATGCAAGAGTTACCTCCCCCGGCAAAATATGGTCTGTGCCGTGTTTTATATACTACTAACGTTGATCAAGAAACGGAGGATAAGACTATGACGTCAGGCCTATGTTGATGTATACTCTGATTGTCTTTTTGAATTTGGTGCAAACAATGTTATATGGAATATGGAATAGGTCTTTGGATTATAGACGCGGATATTCTCTAATGGACCACGGCTGAATTATGAATGACGGACCAGACGCTTGTAATTAGCACCAACTTCAAGAAGACTATCATAGTATACGTAAGCATAGGCTAGTTTCCTGCAAGAGATGAGCTGTCAACATTTTGCAATGATGCCGGCAAGACATCATGATGTTACAAAAATATCAAATCCGTATCGCTGATCAGTATTCTTAATTCATATGATCTTCGTAATAAAGTCGTCATCTAGAGAGTGATGTATCTCAGTCACGCTTTAATTGTGATTGTTCATATGGACACCATAAGGATCCTGAAGTACATGGGTTCATACGACTCCTAGCCCCGGGTTAAGCGAAAATTGACACAAGTTACGTAACACGCCATAGATCTTGCATGGGGTATGTATTGTTAAATTTGAGAAATTTTGGTTGGAGGCGCATGGGGGTATAGCGGTGATTTATAAGTTTCTTCAATAATGTTTTATGACGTTGATTAAAATCGTCACATTTAGCACAGGATCTAGCAAATGGTACTAGGCGAGATGTGTATACGCCATACGCCATATGCAGGTCATACTAGAATATCACTGTCCAGAAAGGGATAATTTATGATGTCGAAATTGTTATCATTTCTTTTGTCATGAAGTCGACCAGAAAGAAGGCCCGCTTCATTTTTATAGGGATATAGGTCTAAATATGAAGTGCTGTTAGGGCTATCTGTACTTTCCTTCAACTTCAGTGAAGGTGGATATATTTCCTTCACTGTGTCATTTAAATAGCGATTATCCACAGCGAGAAGATCGTCCATATAGCGTTTGGTGAATGAGAAGGAAGGAACTTTGAAATAATTTGTTGTTGAAATCGCGTACGTATAGTTATATTCATAGGAGAACAGATATAGGTCAGATATAGGTCAGATATAGGTCAGCCAGCAGGGGTGCACAAATATTATCCATTGGAATACCTATATGACGTTGACATCTTTTGTTGTCAAAAAAGATATTTTTAATGAGAAAAAAAAACAAAAAAACATCTGATGTATGATCTCGCTTGTATGTAGTAGAGCTAAAGAATACTTTATGACTTCTGACACTAATATATCGGGGACAAGTCTTCTTGAACACATACACTATCAATGAACTTACGAGGTCAATACGGTCCTGATGAGGGATTGTAGTATAGAGAATCGAGAAATCCCACGTGGTTACATGTCTGTACGGTATGTGACCTTTAGCATCAAGTTCTTTCTTAAGACATTTTGAGTTTTTCAATATCCACATACATTCAACATACAATTCAGTTTTTAGAAACAGTGACGCATTATCTCTCCCATAATGCCTTTACCTCCTGAAGGGCCCTATTCAACAGGATTGCAAGAAGCTAGGTGGTGGAGCCTCTAGAACCAGCTATGAATGTAGCTTTTTATGGTGATTTATGCATTTTGGGAGTCCAGTACTGTTAGTCCACGAGGCCCCTCCTCTGTGCATGTCTTTCGACAAATATATGTAGGTTTATTGTTTTGGTGGGAAATTTAAGTTGAAAGACGTCGGGCATTACAGCTGGGCTTTTCTGGGTATTCTTGCATTTACCAGGTGTACCCAATGTTGAGAAGTTTACTCCATCAAACGTCCACGATGCTCATCCATTAACACCAGATGAGTTGTTTGAACTGATCTGTCATCACAGCCCCCGAGCTAGCGTATCTAATTCCGCTTAAGCCAGTGCCGTGTGCATACTTCATAGTCTCCAGATGAAAAGGTGCAATAAAAAAGCGACTGAGACACTGAAGCTACATCCGAGAATCCACCGTATTCCAGGGTCTGAATGTTAGATGCCGAGGGATGCTTTGCTATAGAGTCACATGGTTGCTTTTTAGTCGCCAGACGTCAATTTTTCCCACCTCTTGCATATCGCTCCAATTTATTACCTGTATATGGCAGGATTCTGCTGGTGCACTGTTAGTCCCCGAGGCTCGCCCTCTGTACATGTCTCTCAGCACATATATGTAGGTTTATTGTTTTGGTGGGAAAATTAAGCCAAACGGCGTTTACTCCATCAGACGTCTACGCTGCTCATCCATTAACATCAGATGAATTGTTTGAGCCGATCGATCATCACAGTTCCCGAGCCAGCGTATCTAATTCCGCTTAATCCGGTGCTAGTGACCCGTGTTATCGGGTCTGAATGTGAGGTGCCGTGGGATGCTTTTCTGTAGAGTTATATGGTTGCTTTTTAGTATCCAGACGTCGTCATTTTTCGCTCCAATTGTGATTGTCAGATAAACTGCAGTCTGGGAGTATTCATATTTAATGGTGGTATGCTTAGACTCAGTTTTTTAACCAGTACCTGGTAATAGTAATATTTACATATTAATATTATATTTGTCTTCTTGCGAACTAGGGGTTGCTTTTGGAAGGGTATTACTGTCAATATGGCGGATTCATTCAACGACCTTGCCCTTTGTGAGGACTAGCCAATCCGCGAGTACTGTAGGTTCAACATGTTCTCGCTTAGACCAATCAATAACGTACTGTTCCAAAGCAGTCCGGACTACCTTCTGTTCGGCCTACAGATTTATTCGGCTGTCTATATTTAGGTCCCTTCATCGCGAGTGTTCTTGGGTCGTTATCACTCACTATGTCAAGGATACCAGTCACGAGAAAACGGGGTCAAGTTTGAGCCAGATTAGTTTCTCAGCATATTGTCAGGATAAGTTAAATCTTTTACGTGTAAACTGCAAAACGTGCTTCTTGCAATAGTCCCAGTGATGTCGCCACGACCAGGAATTGTTATGGGGATCATAATAATTGCCGAGATACTTTCCTCTTTCCTTGTGATTTCTTCAGACGTAGAATGTTGTTTCAGCTGTGTTGAATACGATAAATATAATTCATTGTCTCTGTGTGCAGTTCTAGCGTGGCAACAATGGCTCCGTTTCAACTCACAAGAGACGCCGTCTTGCCACAGATCTGGCAATGACAGCCTCCACTGTTCAGGCTGTATGAAATTAACGTGCTTTACTTTTGTTTTAATTCTTATGCCCTTTCAAAATGAATAAAAAACAATACAATTCCAAATAATTACACCTTAAACGGTAATTGCGCCAATTAAGACATGCAAATTTTATGACTGGTAGCAAGTTGTCTTTGTCAATTTATTTCACATAGGTGTTTATACTACATGTATCTGATTCAAAGAGGAATTTTCAGAAGTGAGTCCATGGGGAATTTTACAACTGTGCGAAGTTCGGCCAACATTTGGACATACTCAGTGTCAAAATTTTGCCTACAGTTATCACAATTGGTGAAAAGGGATTTTCTTATCATGAAAGATAATCATTCTAATTATTTGTTTTGGCTGCAACATTTCCTTCAATATTGTTCCTAGTTCATCATTGCAAGAGCTGCATTACGTGCGTGACATTCAGAGCAAATTTTTACGACCTTTCAAGAAGCCATATCTCCAGTTTTGCCAGTGCTCTTTGCTATATTTATACGAGGATGAAGTCTAATAGTGTACGTGGTTAAAGTAGTATGATAAATATGAGATCTAAGCACGAGGAAAAACAATGAATACTTATTTAGCTCTTCAAGCAAGCGGGGTTAGGTAGATATGCACGCTAAGTCGAGTCTGAAAGCGATGTTATGGAAGAACGTACGTGTAAATGCGTGTCAAAGCGGGATTAGGACTTAAGTTAGGTATGTCTCATAACTATCACATTCTGGTTCACCTCAGCTTTCAAAATCATATAATTTCTTCAGCAAATGGCATGTATTGGCATATCGCTCCAATTTATGGAGGAATGTACATGGATACGAGTGCCAGAATGGTGTTAGGGAGGAATGTATGTGAGGTCGAGTGTCACAGCAGTGTTAGGGACGACTGTACGTGAAGTAGAATGTCAAAGCGGGTTTAGGACTTAGGGTTAGGTAAGTTTCATCACTATCATGTTCAGGCTTGTTTCAGCTATAAATACATACTTCTCCACCAAAGTTTAAGTTATTTGTCAAATCGGGATTAGGAAGGAATGTACGTGAATCGAGTGTCGAATCGGTGTTAAGGAGGAAAGTACGTGAAGTCTAATGCCAAAACGGTGTTAGCGAGGTATGTAAGTTAAGTCGAGTGTCAAAGCGGTCTTACCGAGGAATGTACATGAAATATTTTTTAAAGCGATGTTAAGATGTACGGTGAAGTCGAATATCAAAGCCGTGTTAGGGACAAATGTACGTGAAGTCGAGTGTCAAAGCGGTGTTGGGGAGAAATGTACGTGAAGTCGAGTGTCAAAGCAGTGTTAGGGAGAAATGTACATCAAGTCGAGTGTCAAAGCGATGTTGGGGAAGAATGTTCGTAAAGGCGAAAGTCAAAGCGGTGGTAGGAAGAAATGTGCGTGAAATCATGTTCAGGTTCGTCCTTCGATCTGTCGCAGCAATGTGCAATATACCGCCTCAAAGTGTCGCTGCGAACTGCCGCCCAGCAAAAACACATTCAAACTATCATAAGAATCTGTCGGCCGACAAAATATAGCTTGCCTGACCGTGGCATCAATCTGTCGCCCGACAGAATGTTCTCTTTTCAAAGTGACGCTGTAAACTGTCGCACAAATAAACACTTTCAAACTGTCACAGCATTCTGTCGTCCGACATAATATAGTTCTCAAAGTGCAGCTGCAAACTGTCGTTCAGGAAAAAGTTTCAAACTTCTGCGGTAATCTGTCGTCCGACAGATTGTACCTTGTCATAGTGTCGCTGCAAACTGTCGTCTGACAGAATATACAATCTCAAAGTGTCCCTGCAATCTGCCTCCCAGGAAATACCCTTTCAAACAGTTGCAGCAATCTGTCGTCCGGCAAAATATAGCTTGTCAAAGTGTCACTGCAAACTGTGCCCAGGAAACACAGATTCAAACTGTCACAGCAATTTGTTGTCCGACATAAGACAATCTAAAATTTGGAAGGGCATGTCTTTTTCCCATCTTCACCTGTCCCGTGAGTAATCTGTTTTCCTCAGTATCTTAATGCTAACATTCAACATCATCGTAATGTAGGGACGAGGCAAAAATACTATAGGCAGGCAATTTATAATAACTCACAAGCTGAATATATAAATATTTCGACCTTGTCGAAGTGTGTCTGCAATCTGTCGCTCAGGAGAAACACCTTCAAGCTGTCGCAGAAATTCTTTCGACAGACAGTTACTGGTCCTTGCCTAGGAGGGGGGGGGGGGTCATTTTCCGACCCCCCCCCCCTTGTTGGGTTTTTGTTCCTATATCCGGAACAGTCAGAATTTTCGAATTTTCAATTTTGCTTTTCTGTATTGAAAAGTGGGTAAAGCCTATTTTATTTCATATCAGATTATTATTTACTAATAATTCTTGCGAAGAAAAAACAAAATAAAGGACTGACAGTGTCGAACAGGATGGTATTATAGATATAAGCTACTAAGAAGGCAAGAAGAATTATGCAAAAAATCCCACCGGGTCTACTCTAGTTGAAATCAGGTCATTTCTTCAAAACAGTTGAGAGAGCCCTTATAGCATAAACTGCCTTTCTCTTTGGAAGAATTTACTCCATTGGTCAGTGGAACTGCGGTGAGCAGTGGTTTAGTATTTATTTCGAAACATGAAGATTCTTATGGTTAAATCTATGCCGAAAGGTACATGTCTACATGTACATATAGACTTGTTTACCAGGTGAATGTACCGAGGTATGTCAACAGGAAGCTGGATGACATATAATCATGTATTATATCGTTGCTCATAAGATGGTGGTGTGGTCGTTAGCAGCTAATGGGTTCATGTTGTTTTATTAGGGGTCAGTGAACATGTTGCTAACTTGATGATAAACATCAACTTCCTTTTGTTTATGCCATCTCTGAATATCTTGTTTCACCGCAATTAAGAGTGAGTGAGTGAGTGAATAGAATTTAACGTCGCTTTCAACAATATTTCAGCTATATCACGACGAACCAACTAAGCACCACCCAGCCCAGTTGTGCCGCAATTAAGACATAACTAATGAGTTACTTAACAGGCTTTAAGGAAGACACTACACATTTTTACATGCATATATGGATGGATACCTTTCGAGTGAGTGAGTGGGATCACCACTATCCTTTTACGTACACCGCTCTTATCATTACTTTTTCACCCTGTCCATTTTACTGCTCCAAACTATACATTACCATGAGAAAGCAAGCACACTGGACCTGAAAGGGAACTCGGGAAGGATGGAGGGAAGTTTCGAAATGTCAACTGTCCCTCTAATGCATGCATCTAGCATGCAACGACGAGGGGGAGGTACAAGGACAAGCCCACCTCCTTAGTAATCAATATGCATTGTTTTTTTAAATTGGAAAGTGATCTTTGAAACTAAGATAAGGTGTGAAAAATCAATTCCATGGAGGTCTTGCTTAAGCAAGTATATTTGATATCAGACAAATCTAGACTAAATTAGGCCAAAAATAGATTCAATTTTTTTTAGAATTCGGTCCGGAGACAAAAACTGTTAAACCTTCGAATTATGTATCCAAGTTTTAACCTATCGTGATGCCCCTCTATACAATGTCCCACTCCGTCCCAGCACCAATATCCTTAGTATCCTTGCCTTCGAGCTCATGAAACTAATATATTTTGCCTAAAGCCATGGTCAATTGAATCTACATGTACCATACAATACGGCTTTCAGGGAATGACGAACGAAAACTCGGATGAAGAATACATGATAAAATTTCTTTATTGTGACGTTATCCCGTATCACTGGTGATCAAGAGGGGTCATCCGTCTGAATAAACGGGAGAACATGGCGATTAATGGAAATTAGAGCACGCTGGTTCATGAGTTGTTTCCCTGAAGTTGTGTCGGTGTATCGCTGCCAAACTATCCTTTCGTTTCCGCATAAAACTTGAAATTCCGAATTGTGGACGACCGTTTGCTAGTGACTGTGGGATCTGACGTCTACATCTGCTATACTAGTACCAAGGAACTGTCCATTTACGAATGCTATGATGGAGTTTTCTACGAAAGCCGAGAGGGGATTTCTGACTTCCGACTTCTGACTTCCGACTTCCGACTTCTGACTTCTGACTTCCGACTTCTGACTTCTGACTTCCGACTTCAGACTTAGGATTTTTTCATTTATAATGCATTACATCTTAAATTATGAAGCATGGAATAACACAACACCATTATTATGGAATATTGTGCTTAAAAACCTGCTTGCATGTACTTATAATAATCAGATAACCATTGAATTTTATCTTGAGTTATGTTCTGATTATTAAAATGCGATAACTTCTAATGTAAATCGAAATACCCTATGTCACAAGTCAAAGGCGTCTCAATTACATAATATAATTGCACAAATTGATACATTACGAATAATCACATTTAATGCGCCCTTTCCAATTAATCGTCGGATAATTCTGTCTTGTCTAAGTGGCGGCGACAGGTGCACAGCACGTGGACCACCGCATGATCTCCGGTTCGTTCTCATGATCCCTCTCTTTTGTTTATAAAACGGAGCGGATTTTTCATGTATTGATAACTGATGTAAATATGATAATATGCATGGATCAAATACCCAATACAGGACTAATAAGCTTACATTTATGATAATTTTGACAAATTCAGGTCGAAAATATACCAGTCATTAACACTTAAAATATATTCTGGGTTAACCCTATCTGGCCTGGGCTTTTTGGGATCTGTCCAAGGGGGCATTTCGCCCCCCCCCCCCGTAAATATTTTAAATTCTATTCAACTGATCACAATTACTTCCAAAGCATGGTCGAATAATATAGTATGATAATTTACGCATCAATGCGACAAGGCGATGCCATTATATTTATCGATTATCCAAATATTATTTACGATTTTCTGACACAAAAAAACTAAACCTAATTTTGTCAAGCCCAAGCCAAATCATATCATGAGATCGTACCATTACTCCCAAATATAATTAACAAATAAGATAAATATTGTTTGTATCAAGGCATTTTAGTTCTCTCTCCTCCCTTCTCCAAAACTTGATTATTTTGATTTTGACTTCCGACTTCTGACTTCTGACTTCCGACTTTCGACTTCTGACTTCTGACTTCTGACTTCCGACTTCTGACTTCCGACTTCTGACTTCTGACTTCCGACTTCCGACTTCTTCTGACTTCTGACTTCCGACTTCCGACTTCTGACTTCTGACTTCTGACTTCCGACTTCTGACTTCTGACTTCTGACTTCCGACTTCAGAATTTTGTACATCCATTCACCCCTTGCAACTTTACCTTTACATACATGATAATAATACCTATATTTCCGTCTCTGACTTCTTTACATACATGATAATAATACCTATATTTCCGTCTGTGACTTTGTGCTTTGATCTTTCTGATTACTAGTATCGGCAATTTAAAAGGGAACCCCAATGTTCTAGGTCCAGTTTTAGGCCACGGTTACAGAGACATTGCGTTTGAAGTTTAAATCTGCTATTGATGGAATTTATTGCAAATGATATTTGGTGATGTCACGAAATGCTCAAGATATAATGAGCTAGATTATACTGGAATTGTCACAAATCTATTATAAGTCTAATCTCTTTATTTGTAATATTGCTTATTTATAGCATCATGAAAACTAGTTCTAAAAAGTTCTAAGCATTTATAGAAATACGGTTCTCATATCAACAGGTTACAAAGGGCTTTATTTTGGAAATTGCACGGGTTATGATATCTTATTAAAGAATATGGAGTAACAAAGGTCTATGCGTTTCATATTTATTAAAAATTCATTTCAACTAACACACCTCCTTACACAAGTTCATGGACTGCAAAGATATCAGAATCCTAAATATCCTTATTTGTCTATCTAATTAACTCATCAATACCTCATTTGCATATCAAATTTTTACCAGTTCCAGAAAGTTTCTCATCAACCAGGGGAAATATTTACAAGCAAAAAAATGAAAAAATAAAATAAAAATTGAGAACAATGGAGGCAATTTCAGAAATATATGGCAACAAAATATCTCCCCCACAGAAGTTTTAATTTTCCATTTGAGTTTCCCTTTAAGTAATCAAAATTATGAAGAGTTTTGGAGAAGGGAGGGGAGAGAACTAAAATGCCTTGATACAAACAATATTTATATTATTTGTTAATTATATTTGGAAGTAATGATACGATCTTATGATATGATTTGGCTTGGGCTTGACAAAATTAGGTTTAGTTATTTTGTGTGTCCTAGGAAAGCAGAAAATCGTAAATAATATTTGAATAATCGATAAATATAATGACATCTCCTTGTCGCATTGATGCGTAAATTATCATACTATATTATTCGATAATGCTTTGGAAGTAATTGTGATCTGTTGAATAGAATTGTGCAATTATTTTATGTAATTGAGTCGTATTTATCTGTGGCATTAGGTACATTACCTTACCACATTTTTTTTAAATATTTACGGAGTGTGGGGGCGGGGGGCGACCCACCCCCCCCCCGCCCCCTGGACAGATCCCAAAAAGCACAGGCCAGATAGGGTTAACCCAGAATATATTTTAATGGATAATGACTGGTATATTTTCGACCTGAAGTTGTCAAAATTATCATAAATGTAAGATTATTAGTCCTTTATTGGGATATTTCATCCATTCATATTATCATATTTACATCAGTTATCAATACATGAAAACCCCGCTCCATGTTATAAACATAATGGAGGGATCATGAGAACGAACCGGAGATCACGCGGTGGTCCACGTGCTGTGCACCTTTCGCCGTCACTGGGACAAGACAGCATTGTCCAACGATTATTGTGGAAGGGCGCATTAAATGTGATTATTCGTGAGGTATCAAATTGTGCAATTATATTATGTAAATGAGGCGCCTAAAACTTTTGACATAGGGCATTTCTATTTACATTAGAAATCGCATTTTAATAATCAGAACATAGCTCAAGATAAACTTCAATGATTATCTGATTATTATAAGTACATGCAAGCAGGTTTTTAAGTAGAATATGCCATAATAATGATACTGTGTTATTCCATGCTTCATAATTTAATATGTAATGCATTATAAAAGAAAAAAAATCCTAAGTCTGAAGTCGGAAGTCAGAAGTCAGAAGTCGGAAGTCGGAAGTCAGAAGTCAGAAGTCGGAAGTCGGAAGTCAGAAGTCAGAAGTCCCCTCTCGGCTTTCGTAGTTTTCCTATATCATACATTGTAAAACTCATTTACGTTAAAATCGTCTGGGATATGTCATCCCTCACACGTATGTGGTTGAGCGCGTGTGGCGCAGGTGGCCAGTCACATGGCTTGACACGTGCTGCAGGCATGATGCGCTCCACCAGCGTTCAACAACTTGGTGTGTTGTTTATATTTTTAATAAAATACTCATTGAAGTAATGATTTAAATTATAGGAGAAAAAGAATCCCATATTAACTTGATCATGGGATGAAAATTCCCACTCGAAAATACATCTCAATCGAGGCGAGGTTGGGATGTATTTTCCTTCTCGAGAGTGGGAATTTTCATCCCATGATCAAGTTATATGGGATCCTATTATTCCCTAGTGAAATCCTATACCCACCATAAGGGTGACGTACCACCATGGCTAGGCACATCTGATGCTTTCTTTGCAGGATACACGACTTTACTTTAATGTATAATTAGGCTAACTTCGTAAATGTGTCGACTGATAATTATTTCCAGTACACTGCCGGAAAGATTGGGTCAAATTGGACAGGTATTTTGGGGTATAGACGTGAAGGACCCAAAGAGTTTGAGTCATATTTGATTTTGGTCCAAACATTTTGGGTCATTTTGACCCAAATATTTCGGGTAGGTCACATCTATACCCCAAAAGTTTGACTGTGTACTAGAACGAAGTTCCCTGATAATAGAAATGGGCTTTTTGACCTTCCCAAGGAAGGGGTCAGGGAAGGGGTCATGTCTGCTCCTTAAATACTTTTCGTATCACTTGAGCTAAGGGCCTGAAACTCACCACACGTGGCTCAAGCTCTAACAGAAAATGTAATAAATCCAAGACGGCCGTTTTGATGACGTTACAGTGAAGTTATTTTCGAAAAAGACATTTTCTGGTCAATATTTCGGTCAGATTTTTTGAAGTTTCTATTCATGTGTTTTCTCCGCAAAAAAAATGCATAACAAATTAGGGAATAATAATCTAACGTGAAATAAAATAGCTTTTGTCCACTTTGCCTGGCAGAAAAACCGGAATTTTGAGGAGAAGGATTACGAAAATATCACTTTTCTGGTACCTCACATGGCCTTTGAACTTTGTTCTTCCAGAGGTAGGTTAGGAGTGTTTGGTTGGAGGTCAGGCCTGGTACGTTTGATGCTCAGTGTAGTCTCGCTGAAGATCGTGAGCTCAAAGGAGATCCGAATACGAAATTGAACGCGACAGAGGCGGTTGTGAGATCACCAACTTCCTGCAGCGAGGGCTCTTTGTCCATGGTATCTGGAAACAGACCACAGGCATGCAGCGATCGATATTTTATATTAGATCCTTTTCGCCCAAAATAAGAAATTGGTCTACGGTGGTAATACTTAAAAAAATATCCGCTTCGGTCTCTTTAACCACTGAACAAAGTCTGAATCGGTCTATAACCTCAGGAAAATGAAAATTAGCAAGAGAAGGAAATAAAAAGTTTCAAAATATTCATACAATTGTCACACATGTATCTGCATTAACACACAGTTCAAGGTACGAAGAGTAACTTCAATATGGCGTCAATTATTGTGCATCATAAATTTAAGGTGATATGCACAGAGCATCAATAGCCCATACATGTAACAGTACTGTATCGTTACACGATATCGCAGTACCGGTACATCCAGACATGCAGGTTTTCGCCTTCGGCAACATATGCACTCAAAGCTCTATAAATCGGAAGTAATCATAATTCCTCAAACAAAGTGAATTCGATATATGTCTATGTTAATCTTTTTATGCTGTCATCTTGCCTTATCCGTTGTAATATAGCATTTGTCACAACACTGCGACTGAGAGAAAAACCTGCAAGAACACATCTGTAGGTATACAGTTCCGGGAGTGAGGCTGGACGAATCAGAATTACGAACCACTTTCTTTAACCCTACCAGGCCTTGGGGGGGGGGGTCGGCAAAATGCCCCCGCCCTTCCAAACTTTCTACGCTATCTCCATGCCCTCCATGACTTTATAGTTTATCATATTGGGGTCATTTTGAGCCTATTTGTGTAACCCCAGAGTGGAGGATCATGGGTAAATTCAATCTGGGGACCCAGAAAAGTTATGTTTTTTTGTTATTTTTCTTCACAATTTCTTCTTATCCGCGAAGAAACGTGGGCAAAAGCTATTTCACTTCACATCACATTAATATTTACTAATTTATCATGCAGTTTTGGGGAAAAAATTCATTAATGAATTTTTTTTAAAATCTGGTCGAAAACTCGACCAAAAAATGCCGTTTTGAAAATGACTTTACTGTGACGTCATCAAAGAGATTTTTTTAACATTTTCTGATAGAGCTTAACCCAAGGGTTTAGTGTGGGAAGTTTCAGCCCCTAGCTCAAGGATTAAGAAAATAATTAGGGGGCACACCCCCCCCACCAGGCCTTGACAGGTGCCAAAAAGGCGGAGGACAGATAGGGTTAATTACGGAACGAATCCAAATTTCAGAATGTGAATGTGACATGGAAGTTACATAAGTCCGGTAACTTCCGAAGTCGAGTAACGTTACTGTCTTTGATAACAATTTACCAGGCCGATACAATAAACAATAACAAATCACAATTCTCAAAAGAATGTTTGTACTAATAAACCGAAACTGCTATTAAAATAACACTTTGCCATGAAGACGAAAGATTTGGACACTTGAAGTTAGAGAAGGCTTCCACAAGGTTCTAGACATATGAAACTGTACTAAAAAATAATATTTTTAATATATGTCTTAAATATGACACCTTGAACAAAAGCGATATTGCGATGAATTTTCATGGCGGAAAATATTAAATTCGTTTTGGTGCAAGGCATCATATTTTAGATGTATTAAAGAATTGATGCTAAAATGTATACATGTAAGTAAAAGCAAAAAAGAGAAGACATTTAGACATGCTATGGTTCAATAATTTTTTGTCGACCCCAAAGTAAATTCGTTATTGTTCGTTATTTTTATTGTTCCAGGGCTGCAATAATATAACATTTATATCTAAATGTTCCTATTACCACATGATAGTTAAGGAATTTAGTACACCTGCTTCTATTCGCTGCATATAATCTTTGGGAAGCCACCAATAACACAGAAGACGTGCTTCATGCGCGAATTATTTTTCTAACAATTTTTAAACCTGACCAACTCGGAAAATTCTAGATTGAGCAAGGTAGAAAGTTTCATTTTGCTGAAAGGCATACCATGCCGACATACTGACAGAGCCACATGACTTCACAGGATAGTCTTCTGGTTAGCCGATTCTAAAGCACACACCAGGAATCTAACGATTCGTGATATGTGTTGTATTTCAGGCACGCTTTATTGTACCTGTTCGTGTGGCAACTTGGATGACATGAGCATTATTATGACGATTTCAATCAACGTCATAGGAAATATTTAGGGAAAATTGTTAAACTAGGGTATATCATCAAACGCCTCGTTTCAACTTACTCAAATCATGTGACAAGTATTGTACACAGACACCACGATCGTAGCGTACAAATCCTGGCACTACGCTTCGCAACTTGTGTCTATTTCCGCTTAACCCGACGCAAGGGACCGTTTGAACATTTCTTCGTGCTGTTCAAATTAACAGCCACAGTCAAAGAGTGACGGAAATCGAATCGGAATTAATTTGAAAAAAAGAATACTTATCAGTCATTAGGATTTCATAAAAGAACATCAACATGTCTTGCTGACATCATTGACAATTGTTGACGGCTTCTCTCTTGCAGGAAAACATACTGTGTGTTTTTTAAATGTTCAGTTCATACGAGTTTGAAGTTGACGCTAATTGTCGTACTGAAAAACTATTACAATTATTGAGGCGGAATTCGATCATGGACGACGGCTGAATATTGAATGCCGGATCCGAGACATATAATGAAGACTTTGGAACGGTACACGTAAGCTACGATTAGCGGAAGTGACGAAAGATCATGGTAGCCAATAATTCATGTTAAGTATGAATGACAATCGCGCTATTTCATCGCTTGATTGACGGTTTTTTGTGTGGGATAAGTTGAATTTCACAGCTGCTCAAACCTCGCAGTTTTATGTGCACATCCCAGGCTAACGCCATGCATCATTTATTTGCACAGTGCAGACTGCAGAAAAGGAACACTATCTAATACGGATAACAGTGAATATGTGTCAATTCTACAACTTTAATAATCGCCAAAGGCCTTTGTACATGTTGTGACGTGTTACATATGTAAGATAGGATGAATGAAGAATATGCTTGACATATAAGAAAAGCAGGAGAATAATGTGTTTTGCACATGATGCATCTGTCTTATTGGCTTGAACTCGGATACTTTTACAGCCAATGGTCATAAATCAGCTAAATTTCCTATATTAGAATAAAACCAAGCATAATAAATTAACGGTTCGTAAAGACTGTAGGGCGTTCTCCCTTGACACACAAACAACAGTAAATCCTAATGAGGTCTTTAGGGAAATCTGAAACATCACGGGCTTAAAAGATGTGCTAAGACAGTGGTACGATGGTGCGAACAAAATTTTTCACTTACTCGAATCACGCCAAAACTTGCATATGTCGCATCAATATGTCGCAGGCGCTGCCACCACCTCTCGCTCACCCAATCACTCTCGCCTCGCTCACCGATGTACCACTCAAGTCTTCACAATCCTGCGTTGCATTATATTTTGAGCGTCAAAGTATTGTCTTAGAGAGTCAATACGGCGAAAATTAAGTGATTGCAGTGAATGACCGAATAGGTGTACTACAGGGTTTAGGGTTAAAAGAAAGTACAGTGTTAAAACAAAGTTGACATGGTTGAAGGATTCCTCCGAAATCCGTAAGTAGTAGATAAACAGCAAATCTCCAAGCATCATGATCAATCCCCCTTCGGCTCGCGTTATACAACACGCGGCATTGGCTGATTCACTCATATGGTACCGAGCGGACTATACTTGCAGATGGTGAAGTTAATGAAGGTCGACGTCAAATTCTTGGAGAGTTCACTGATGCGGTGTACTAGAGGTTCGTCTCAATGACAAATCCATCACAATGCTGACCTCGAGTGTGTCGAAGACACTCAAGCAGTCCTGCTAAAACGGCTCTTCTCAGAGCAATACGTCAAGTGTGATCAATTTCCGAAATTACAACTAAATTTGGAACAATCTGAGGTCGATTTAAGAAACTTTCAGATTAATTTTGACACCAAATTTGAGACCATTTTCGACTCAAAATCGGAGAAATACAGATCAGCTTCTGGCCAACTTCGAGTCAATTTCCGATCAATTTTGGAGCAATCTAAGACGAATCGTGCCTCGTTAGAGACATTTTTCAAAGAGGTCGATCAATTGGACCCGGTGGAATGAGTCCACAATCAACGCCCTAACATCCAATGGGATATTGAGATGTCTACGAATCACACTTCTTCAATTTCGAACTTAAAGGGTCATCATTTTTGCCTTCGTCGAACTGAAGAACTTAGTGAGCGGGAGTCAGGGACATTACACCGACCGGGAATCTGTTCCGGTGGTTGGCTCTCCATTTTGACCGGTATCGACCTACGGAGTGTGAAAACGCGCCAATCGCTATTGGAAAACGTATTTATGATACTAAGAGACGGAAGCCCTCACTTCCGGGGACGTCGACCAAGTTGTATACAACCTGACCCGTGAAGTCGATGGTGACGACCATCGACTCACTGCAATCCAGGTCAACGGAACGGTATAATACGACTATGAAGGTGAGCTAAAAACACGAGGGCAATATAGACCATTTAACTTACATGATGGACATGAGCAAGTATGCCCAGTCTTACAGTTGTACCAAATGTCACCGGGTGTTCAATCAACCTCACAACTTACAGCAACACGAAAAAGTCTGACAAAACCGTGAAACGCAAATACTTCGATGTTTTCCACAACGCGCCTACCGTCTCCGAGGAGCTGGTCGACGAAGCGATTGAACCGCGGTACTTTCCATATCGTGCCATTTCGGTATAACGGAAGTGATATTTGGTAGCTGACCCTGTGAAAATGATACCCACAGAGGTATTAGCATATAAACATGATCTGGATCGTGATTGGTTAAGTGAAGAGCGGCCTACTGGTTGAATTGGAAAATAGGTGATAAATTCGTAATTGATATTTGAAATGTCTCGAAATTGGAGTCTCTAATTTCAACGTTCTTTTTATATTTCGTTCAGTCCTTTTTCGCTGAACATTCTGTGCGGACCTGTTTAAAGACGGACACGCCAATGAGAATTTGTGTTCCTTCAATAAGTATTGGTCAACAATACAGTTCCATACCGTTCGGGAGAATATTAGGGATTTAATGATGGTATGGATTTACTGCTGGCGCGAATTCAGCAAGTATAACTATTGTTTCCATTGTGAAATTTATCAACAAAACGACACAAATAGACCTTTTTCAAGTATGTTCTACAAAGACTGACTCAGCTGACAGAATCTATTCTGTTGCACTATCCAAATCGATTTAGCAACACCGATTATAATGAAAGGCCGAAAAGATAATGGTAAAACCCTTTCCTCTCTTTGTTGATAAAACTGGTCCACTGACATTGACATAATGCTCCAGTCTCGGTTGGCATCATATCAGTGGACGAGTGTATTCGCCATCTGAAATGGCTATTGATTCTGTCAGCTGAGTAGGCTTTGTGGAACATACGTGGATATAGGTCTATTTGTTTCGCTTTGTTAATCAATTTTACGATGCAAACAGCAGTTAAACTTGAGAAAGAAATTTCACCTTGTACTTTATTTGCTTGTCTCATCCGATTGCCCCCCCCCCCGACCAAACTTTCTGCGCTATCTCCGGAACGACAAAAAAATGGAAAGCCGAAACTCCGTGACTTTTTAGTTTATCATATTGGGGTCATTTTGAGCCTATTTGCATGACCCCTCGATCAGAGGATCATGGGGAAATTCAAGATGGCGGCCACGTGGGGTCCCAGAAAAGTGATGTTTTTGTCATATTTCTTCAAAATTTCTGCTTTTCTGCGATGAAAAGCAGGCAAAAACTATTTTATTTCATATCACATTAATATTTACTAATTTATCACGCAGTTTTTGCGGAGAAATTGCATAAATAAAAAAATCGGAAAATCTGAAAATCGAAAAATAACTGACGTCATCAAGGCGGCCATCTCGGATCTTTTTACATTTTCTGGTAGAGCTTGACCCAAGGGTATAGTGTGGTAAGTTTCAGCCCCCTGGCTCAAGGGGTAAGAAAAACAATTAGGGGGGGGCCATTTCGGCCCCACCCCAGGCCACAACAGGTCCCAAAAAGCCCAGGCCAGATAGGGTTAAAGAATTGAGTGTAAACATATCATCATCAAATACGTCTACTTACTCCCAAACTGCATTTACGCTGGAAGATTTATTTAACAACCATAAAACCTTTCTCAGGGAAAGAGGTATTTATCTTCCAACCAATCATAACGACATACCAAAAGTATACTGGACTTCCCAAATGCATAACTCACCATACAAAGCTAGATTCATAGCTGGTTCTAGAAGTTGCACCACCAAGGTTCTTTCAACCCTTTTGACGAGGACCCTTGAGGGGGTAAATGTATTTTGTGAAAGGTATTGCGCCACCATTTCTAAAATTCTGGCATTGAATGTATGTGGATATTGAAAAACTCAAAATACAAAGGACACATACCATACAGACATGTATCCACATGGGAGTTCCTGACCGTCCAAGTTCATTAACAGTATCTGTGGCCAAGAAAACTGATCGTAGATATACTAATGTTGGATGCCATAAAGCATTCCTTAGCTCCACTACATACAAGAGATACCATTCATGGAATGTTTGTTTATAGAGTTGCTTGAATTACAAGGTCTTCTCGCTGTGGATAATAGCTATATAAATGACGCAGTGAAGGATATACATCCACCTTCACTGGATTTGAAGGAAACTACAGATAGCCTTACAAGCACATCATATTTATATCTATATCTCTATAAAAATGAAGCGGGCTTTCTCCCGCGTCGACTTTATGACAAAGGAGCTGATTACAATTTCGACAACGTAAACAATCCCTTTCTGGACAGTAATATTCCAGTGAAATCGGCATATGGCGTGGCGTATACATGTCCCGCCTATTAGCATTTGCTAGATCCTGAGTTAAATGCGACGATTTTAATCAACGCCACAAAACATTGTTGCAGAAACTTATAAAGCAGGGATATACCACCAAGTGCCTCTGCTCAAATTTTCTCAATTATGGCGATACATATTGCATGCCGATAGCAAAATACGAGCGTAGCGTGCAATATCTATGGCGTTACGTTTCGTAACTTGTGTCTAAATCCATTTAACCCAGGCCTATGGGCCGTATGAACCCATGTACTTCAAGATCCGCATGGTGCTCATGTGAACAGTCACAATCAAAGTGTGACTGAGATAAATCATTCTCTAGATGCCGACTTTACAACGATTAGTATGGATTAAGAATACTGAGCAGCGATACTGAGATTTGATATTCCTGGAACATCATGATGTCTTGCCGGCATCAGTGAAAACTGTTGATCGCTTCACTCTTGCAGAAAACTGTTTATATAAACTGTGATTGTCTTTTTGAATTTGTTGCTAATACTGTTATATGGAATAGGTGTCCCCGAGACCCGCCCTCTGCACATGTCACTGGACAAATGTATGTGGGTTTACTGTTTTGGTGGGAAATTTTAGCCGTACGACGTCGGAATGTACAGGTTAGTTTTTCTTGGTATCTTGCATTTCCCAGGTTACCACATGCTAATGCGTTTATTCCATCAGATGCTCATGATGCTGATATATTAACATCATATGAGTTGTTTGAGCCGACCTGTCATCACAGCTCCCGAGCTAGCGTATCTAGTTCCGCTTGAGCCGGTGCTAGGGGCCGTGTGGATACTTCATACTCCCCACATGAGCAGCTATGCGTTATATTCGCCAGACGTCGTCAATTTTTCCCACCTCTTCCATATCGCTCCAATTTGGATTATTGACGCGAATATTCTTTAATGGACGACGGCTGAATTATGAATGATGGACCAGACGCTTGTAATACTTACTGAAATTGCAACAAAAGTGACTTTTCCTTCATCAGCTCTTCATGTAGGTATAACGAGAGTAATACTTCGTAGGAGTTCGTGTTGAACAGTTATCCATAGAGTTATTACAAAAAAGCATGGCATGGTTCGTGATTGATTAATAATTGACCGGTCTGCTGGTTGAAAAATAGGTGATAAATTCGTAATTGACATTTGAAAATGTCTCATAACTCGAACCTCTATTTTCAACGTTCATTTGATATTTCTTTCGGTCTTTTTTCGAAAATCATTCTGTGCGGAATTGTTCGAAGATGGCCACGCTCATGAGAATTTGTGTTTCTTCAATATTTGCTGGGTCAACAACATGGTTTCATGCCGTTCAGGTGATAACAAATAGTCAGGGTTTAAGTATGGAATTGATTTACTTCTGGCACGAATTCACAGTTGCTTCTCGTGGTTGTAATATGAATATATAACCCGCCTGGAAAATAGGGCGGGGGGGGGGGGGGCGGGTGTTATTCGGTTCAAGCTAACCTATTATGGCCTTGAAACCCTCCTGGGATCCATGAAAGCCGCATCCCCATTGAACACAACTGCATATTCCCTTCAACGTCAGCATCCACTCCAACTTCCGGTATACCCAGGATACAGAAGAAGAAACAGTGGCGGAGGATAATGCACTCTCTCGCCATCAATGTGCTGCTGCTCTAGGAGCCCGAAATTATTTTGCGCCCACCAAGAGCTACGATCACCGGGTGAAAGTCTACGACTGTGCCCAGACCAAAAACCACGTCCCATATACCCGTTTGACCGGCCTCAACTGTGTGCAGACATGCAACTTCCACCCCGCGGCATATTTTAAAATGATCAGAAAGACGAAACTTTGCCCAATACAACCCACATCAAACTAAAGCAGGTATAGGCACACGAAGACATGCAGATCCTGGACGATCTTCTCGTCTTTTACAACAATTCGGATTTCGTTACCTTCCTCGAGGCAGCGGGGAAAAAGTTGCAATTTTACAGTTACAAGCGTCAGGTCCGTCATCCATAATTCAGCCGTCGTCCATTAAAGGATGACCGCGTCCATAATCCAAAGACCTATTCCATATTCCATATAACAGTATCCGCACCAACACTTTTTAGGCATTCCTTGATTCACACTCAGGTATCTCTGTCGTGATCTACTCACCTTCATTTCACACATGGAGCAGAAGGATACCGGTATGCACACTTGTCTGAAGCAGAACGCTGTGGGTGGGCCAAGTATTATCTCCTACCGCTACCACGAGAAAGGGGGACGGGCATTCGTGTAAGACGTCAACGTCAGTGCAATGCGGCAGCTGTGCCAAGCTTTATAGAATTTGTATAAATCAATTCAAAACACAGGCGATATGCCGTTCTCGCCGGAGTTGCCCGTTGAAATATTTCATTTTATAATCAAACTTGAACCAATTGGTCCTTCTTGTATGGGGCCAGTATGTTAATCCTTGGCATTGCCTCCACAACGCCAGGGCGCGGTACCTCCAAAATTTCCATAGAAACCCTTGAGAAAGCCGACTACTTTTTGATATTAAGTAAATGAACACGGCTCTGTGTTCAGCACTTATCGCGCGCGCATTGACCCGGATCAGTGGATTGTTCCATTTATACTGTTCGATGACAAGGGGATGCCGATAGGGGATGCCGATAGGGGATGCCGATCCGAGTACAACCATCATCACAGGAACTGAAAAAATATGCAGCAATTCGTCTTATGGGAAAACTGTGATCAATCAGGGCATTCAGTTCAAAGTCTCCTCTGCGATATCAAGCACACTACATATTTTGATAAACGCACGCCGGGTAAGTTCACCTGGAGTGGGTTGGAGTGACCATGATGGCCCTTTGCTCGTAAACGTGCTTTTACTACGACAGGGATAACAACATTTTCAATTGTAAGTCGGTGAGTGGACGCGACATTGACAAGACCCTTTATATCTCCGTGTCCTCTAGACTAAAGCCGGTGCCCCCCCCCCCCCCACCAAAGTTTCTGTGCTGTCTCCGGAACGACAAAAAATAGAGAGCTGAAACTTCGGGACTTTATAGTTATCATATTGGGGTCATATTGAGCCTATTTGCATACAACCCCCCGAGAAGAGGATCATGGGTAAATTAAAGATGGCGGCCACGTGGTGTATCAGCAAAGTGATGCTTTCGTCATATTTCTTCAAAATTTCTGCTTTTCCGTGATGAAAATTGAGCAAAATCTATTTTATTTCCCATCACATTAATACGTACTAATTTATCATGTAGTTTTGCGTAGAAATTGCATAAATAAAAATTCGAAAAATCCGACCGAAAGATCGACCAAAAACTGCCGTTTTTGAAATGACGTCACTGTGACGTTATCAAATTGGTCATCTTGGATTTGTTTTACATTTTCTGGTTGAGCTTGACATAAGGGTATAGTGTGGTAAGTTTCAGCCCCCTAGCTCAAGGGGTAAGAAAAATTATTAGAGTACCGTACTTGTAGGTATAATTTAAATCACACTCTGAGAATAGTCAAACACAATTACTACGAAGACAATGTTAACCCAGATTGTCGTTCGGTTCAAAATTTAATTCATCACAGTTACTTCCGGTCTGGAATCTAAAATTCTCAACCTAACCAAAAACTTCAGTAAATTACTATCCAGTCATAATCAAGGAGACTTTCGATTGGAAAATACCTCACCTTTGGAAATTAATTCGATCATAGCAAGCGTCAGATCCGTTCATCAATATTTAACCGTCGTCCATAAAACAATTACCACGTCAGTAATCGAAAGACATATTTCGTATGACAGCACCAATTCAAAATGGGCATGAAATGGAAATAACTCAAGAAGAGAGAAACGGGTTCTTTCGGTTGGTCCCTTTGAAACTGGTATTATCTACACAGGCTAAGAGTCGCTTGGAGAGTTCTCCATATAATATGGAGATATAATAATGTCCCTGTTCCGTATTCCCCGTAGATACGGAAACAGTTTGGTTTGCCCACGTCAGATGGAGTATAGGTCTGCTTTTTTCTCCAAGTCTCTGAGATTACGACGTTGCATGACTGGCTTTGGCTTCTGACATACAACACTGCGACTATGATAACTGCACTTGGTAAAGAGCTTCGATACTCGAGCATCGGTTTCTGCCATGAGATTTTCGACGATGACGTAAGTGTCCGTCCGCTTCAAAGTTAGCCAAAATGGGCAGCCGTTCAGCAAAAGTATCATTGGACATCGTCGCGGTAGGAGCTGATGGTCTGTCAGCTCGTGACTGGGTCGATGAACGTTTTTTGCGTGTCGTTGTCCAATTTGTCTGACCTGCCATCACGGGCTAAGATTTCGTTGTCATAGGCTGGTTGAGTAGAGAAACGAGAGTCGCCAGGTCGTAGAAGACGCCCAAAAGAGGTAAGAGTGTGACCATCATATCTACTTGTCTTTTCGGATTTTAAATGTCAGCGGCACGGTCAGGTGTCGTTGTACATGTGAAAGAAGAACACCTTGAGGGATTTCAGAAACCGTCGGAAGACCTTGTTGAGGAATTTTGTCCCTTCTTCGGTTTGTATCAAATACAGAGGTGAATTTTGACCCCAAACACGCGACTTCAAGTTCGAAGGTCAACCCATCACACAACGCCACCGCACGATGCTTGTAGATTTGTTGTTTATATACTACTTGTGCAGTACAAGTCCGTGCAGGGAGCGCTTAATCTTACTTCCTAGCTACACCGTGAGAATGAATTAACAATCCTCTGGGATATCATGAACACATTTTGTGCAATCTACGGTGTGTATCTGGAACGTCCGTTCTCCATCATGTCCATGTCGCACTTGCTGGACGTCATCAGCAAATGTCGCCATCGCGCATGCGCGAATTCCACTACTCCAACCGGAAGTCATCGTTTCAGGAGTGAGCCACACCTGGAACCCAAAGGCGGCAACTGTTGTCATATATTTATTTTGTGCCCCAAGTGGATATTTTTTCAATATAAAATCAATGAATACGTTTGGTTTCAAGACTGTGTCAGGGTTTACATGTATCTGCAAAATCTTGCGAAGTCTTTCCCAAGTTTCCCCCCGCTCTTGCTTCCGCGCCAACCCCCGTTATATCACGTGTTCCTCGTGCCAGATTCGTGAGCTTATTCGCTCTTGAATATGATCACGATGATACACCAGCGAAATCGATGCAAGAAATATACACTGTACACTATAGGCGTGTGATAGTAATTTTTATATGGTGATTGGGAGCAATGGCATGTGACTAATTACATTTTCCCATCGTTTCTGTTTTCATAAGACTTTGTGTGTAACACCGACATTGCATGTTCTGGGTTTTGAAGCTGGGCCAATTTGCCCATTTTCAGTTCCAGAAAGGCCCGATCTTCTAGCAAGTTTTGTTTAATGTAAATATTATCTTATCGCAACATAGAGCAAATTAGACTGTTTTAGACTCATTCGTGAGATCATATCTAATACTACAAACGCTTAGGTTCTCCAAGTGAGCGTAATTTAAAACTTAAATTTAAAAGTAAAATTTTAATTCCATATATTCGACATTTGTATAGTATAAATATCAAATTATTTTTATGTTCATTCCCCCTCTTCCCCCACCCCCTCCCATTCACCCGGCCAAACACCTGCCTAACCTGGTTTCGGGATAGCTATCTCTTTAGAGGGTCAAAATTGGCCATTTATTTTTTTTATTTCTTAATTCAAATATTCACTTTTTTTGTCTAACATTTGGCGAAAAAAATGAAACAAAAATTCTAATTAGAAGTGCATCAATATTAAGATTAAAAATTGAGTTTCTGAGGCACTGGAAAAATTAAACACATTGCCTTAAAGGTCGTCCGATATCCAGCCGGGAAGAGATTAACCTTTCACACAACTGTCTATTGCAAGTCGTTCATAGCTGCCTGGGTGTGTATTGTATTGTTAATTGACTCGCAGGAACTGACCACTCTAACAGTCTGTCGCAAGAATAGACAATGATAGAACAGCAATTCAGCTCAGACACCCGCCGTGAAGTGGTCAGCACATGTGTGAACATTTCTCAACTGAACAAGTTTTAGCAAGTTTTTAAAGTTTGAATTGGATTCTAAACAACATTGATGAATAAACTTAATATAATAGTTATCAGAAATGAACAGGAATTCGTGTAGGTCTCATAAGACAGATACAAAATGTATTTGACAATAGAGTTCAAGCATACCTGGACACATTTTAGATTGGAACAATCTTCCGATCAACATTCGAAATTTACTCTCTCTGAATACGTTCAAAACTCAACTTCGTACAGTTGAAGGAATCGAAAGTCATCCTCTATGTTCGTATTCATATGGTCCTTCGGTTACTAATCACTGTAGAATACGTATGGGATTAAGCCACCTCCACCACCAGTTGTATAAGTAGGCTACAATATTATAATGTATAAAAACTGTCACATCTGTGATTTTAGTCATGAGACTGTCAAACATTACTTTCTATATTGCCCGATTTTTGCTGCCCCGCGTAAAGTCCTGCTCACACACGTTGTAAATATCATTAGTCCTGGTATACACTACTCCATGTATTTAGATTTCTTATCTGATCATTTGTTAGATACCCTATTACGTGGCGACAAATCGTTTTCTTGGGAAGAAAATACAAAAGTATTTGAAGCTGTTTTTGAATACATAAATGCTACTGGGCGTTTTAAACGGGCATTGGATGATTAGGTTCCAAATAATCCAAAGTTGCCTTCCTCGTTTTCAATTTTTGCAGAATAATAATAATTGTGCTATTGTTTCCATATTATAGTCCATTGCCCTTTTCTATTGTCATATTTTAATGCAAACGGACGAAAACATTTATATATATATATTCTAAATAAGTTTTCTAGTTAATCATGGCCAGTTATTGATATTATGTATATATCTACTGTAGAGGAAACCACCTTTGTAGCCCTTGGGCTGTGTGGAATCCTCTAAAAATAAATAAAGCATTATATTATTTTAGCCGATTTCTATCCTTTCATTTTTTTTAACAAAATCCGAGATTTAAACGTTTATCTCTCGAAAAGTATCCATGCTACGCTTTTGAAATTTGGCATGCTTGTTACTTATAAGGCGATCTAGTAAACTTGTCTCACTTTTTGTAAGTTCGGCTTATTTTTTTAATTATTCAACTTTTGATCGTGAAATAGTACGGGTTTTTTCAATTTATTTTAGTAAAATAGCTGTAAAGAGAAAACCAGGCAAAAAAATGCGATAACTTTTACTAGCTCGAGTTGTCTCCTATCAAGGTATACCATCGAAGTTGAAACAAGATCAACAGTTTTCATGAAATTTCAATTGAAAAATGGACGCTATTGTTTTCATCTGACTTTTTTTTAAATTGGAATATTTTCTACACAGTAGCAGTGTCAAATCATATCGTTGGAATCCCTACAATGTACGCTTTCATAAAATATATAGTTTATTATAGTTATCTTGTATATTTATTGGTACAGAAGACAAATTGTCACGGGGTGCAAAAACTGCCTCTAACGGGACAGCTATCCTTCAACTGTTCCTCTCGGCATATGTATGGAGGAAATGCCGTTTGTGAGGTTTCGTAATAATCAGACTCACATCGAATACATTGTCGATATTTGTCTCCTCCCTTCTCCTTGCATTTCTGTAGGATTATACTACGAAGTGGTGGGAACTCCAGAAAAGGGGTAAAACTGTCCTCGTTTTCCGAATGATAACTTTGTTGACGGTTTATGCTGATTCGAAAAAAAGTTTATAAATTAGGAAACATGCCTTCATCACTGACTTGTACCGCGAGTTACACATTTAATTACCTGCATTAATTAGCCAGACATTTAATTAGAAATGAAAAAGCGTGTTATTACGAGGTATATTTTTCTCCAAATCAGATAAATTACAAATTTGAATCGCTAATTGAAGTAATTAATTACGCAGTGATATTACTCAAACCACACCATCTTCCGATGACGACAAGTAAATATGGCACAGTCTGCTCCGGCAAAACTTTCATCTCAGATGTTATCATTTCTATTTACAGATTACTGTCTGGTATGACACTCAATACGCAGTCGTCGTCCAGTAGGAAGCCAATAATCTTAAATTTCGGAATCATTTGGATCGCCGAACTCATAGTAGGCCCATGCGAGATTAATCTTGAAATCAGTTCAAGCACCGAAGTCATCTAGATATGCGAGAATGCGTCTTGAAGATCTCTTGGACCACCAGGGCCATCTTCCTTCGTGAGATTGACCTTGGCATCCTTTGGAATCGTCATTTTGGGTAGCGCTGAGCATAAGAAGGATAGATCAAGACTGGTTTCCCCGGTGTCAGGATAATTTGTAATTTGACTGAGTGAACTATCATGTCTGCTGCGGCATGGTGCTTCAGTGAGGCAACACTTTAACAAGCCAGCATTTGGACCGTTCTGTCATACATAGAAACCGTCATGATATTACTGACAATTGTTGAAAAATAATTAAAATTCTACACACTCACCCGCGCCATCTTCGATAGATGACTTTGGTGCTTCAAATGTTTTGATATTACTCGCTGCCCTCCTGGTACACTAAGGACCGGGTACGACATTAAGGACACGGTGCGACATTAAGAAGAGATCGCCAAATCAAGAGTTGCAAAACTATATCAATAAACCTCGATTCTCCTGTAATATCATCGATAAATGTACACATGTCTGCTGTGTCTAGTTCGTTAACTCTGGTATTCGGCCAATGTTCACCGCGTCTAACTTTTCACGCACCACCGAACACAGTCGCATTCGACAGAGAATATATGACATATATATTAGTTATACAACTTGTACAACGATGACATAAAGCAGATATTGGGTCTGATAAACAACTACTAAAATGTCAAACATTTGGAAACTTTGGTGAACCATCGTAATGGTGTAATATCGAGAAACGATAAGTTTTATGTACATGTAAATGGACGAACTATCCCAACTGTAAGTCGTATCTCGGTATGTGCGTCTGTGTGGTGGAGAGGGTTAAGTGATCAGTCAGCTCGCTCAATATTCCATTCTCTCTCACCCCGCTCCCGACCGAGACCAGAGTTCAAACACTACATTATATTTGTGCAAAATTCTACCAGAAAAGGTACACACCATTTGGTTGGCTGCCAAGATGAAATCACATCGACGTCATTTTGTCAGAATGTACATGTACTGGGGCGATTTTTAGCTTAATTCCATTTTCTTCATTGTCTTTCTCGAAATCGATAAAGGTAATGTTATTATTTTAATTCGGTCGAA
This sequence comes from Hanleya hanleyi, assembly GCA_036873755.1. Classification (NCBI taxonomy): domain Eukaryota; kingdom Metazoa; phylum Mollusca; class Polyplacophora; order Lepidopleurida; family Hanleyidae; genus Hanleya; species Hanleya hanleyi. The sequence continues at coordinate 98,611 of JAVTVY010046889.1, forward strand.
ATAAATTTGTGTTGTGCGCTTTGAGGACCCCTCACGACCAACATCTTGATTTTATCCATGGAACATGCATGTTATATGTTATGAATCGATTGTTTTCGTATTGCCTTCGTATTGACCCGAAGGTCAATACTAAGGCTATACGAAAACAATCGATTCATAATATTTTTATTAATTGACATTTACTGTTCTTGTTTTTCCGAGCTTGAGTGGCAGCATCCGTTTCTTGATATGTAACAGGTTTAAATCGTTTTAAATCGTCTCCACATATCTCCTCAAGCTCTAAAATTCCACCCACGAACCCTTGAATAACACGCTCTGCGCTCGCCATCGCGCTGAACAAACAACACTGCTGTCGTCTGTGTCTCCAGTCGTCGGTCCTTACTGCTAGTTACGGCTGCACTCGTTGACCTCGGCCAATACAACATTCAACCCGGCCAATACAGCTTTCAACTCGGCCAATACAACTCGGCCAATACAAGTCGAGTTCGACATGACGTATGGACAGGCCGTTTTACACTGTATTTGGGTAATAACATACACAGTCAATTAATAAAGTATAATATAAATGGACGTAAATAAGCCCAATAAGCTATAAAGTTAACACAAGCAATACAATACAAAGTTTCTTACTCGAAGCCAGACTTTGTGGCATAATTGAAAACAGTTGCCATCGATCCTTTGCAAAAAAAGAAAAATAATTGTACATTAATTTGTAGTTTTATACACATAAGACCTATCGAGTTTAGCTTTGTGCGAAATACGTCTTACGATCTGTGACTGTCATTAGCGGATTTTTGCTGACCACTGAATGCCGGATTTGACTCCATTATTTCCGATACTCTTCGTCACCCTTTTGCTAAAGCAGATTGTTTCTTTGCGATTTCATGCTGACAGATATTCGCCTCTTGGCCGCTAGATGGCGTTCAATCATTGTACTGTGATGCTTGGTTCATGTTGGATTCCTCATACCAACGCCAACTGGTTGACAGCTGGACACGTGATACCTCAGGCAAATATGCAAACTGATAAAACCAGTCTGCATTTGAAACGAATACACATTCTTTTTATTGCTTGAAGGTGGCCAATCTGGCGACACTGATGACTCGCCAATAAGATTCAATGCGTTGGATGGCGATTGAGCTCCATCACCCTCGGCCTACAGAACACCGAGGGGCATTTGAAACATCATCAACGAGACAAATTTGTTACAAAACCCATTAAGTTAACAGGTCAGGTTAAAAAAGGAATAAACATTAATCTTATCTAGAACTGAGATGTAAACGGCTATCCCTTTCATTTCGGTCAATAAGGTTATCAAAAAAGGCTGTTTATAATATCGGTAATCGGATGTTCGAAGTAAACCAGAGGCGAGGAGACATGTCTCGTATGTACAACTTATTAAATGAGCGTATAAACACCGGCACAAAAGTTAGGCACCACCTTATTTTGCCATGGCCATCACAAAGCCCTGATCTGGATCCCCTTGCGCACTTGCGGAGACATATTGGATCTCAGAGTGACAGCTGATACACACCAGGCATTGATTACCAGTATGAGGAGAACGTCGTCCTCGTGAGAGTAGGGTACACTAGATATCGACAGAGTTTTGTAGCATGGAAATGCAGAGGACGATTGTTACTTTGTGATCACATACATCATTTTACCCACGATGGATTTGCTGGAACTGACATACTTAATTCGGCCATGAATTACCCCATTTCAGCCGTTGTCTTGTGCTTATAAAGTTTTGATTATAAAGTTAACATATGCTGAAAATAAATCCCCAACATCGCATTTTGTTTTGGATTGCTTCCTGGGTGATATGTTTTATATGAATACGATTCGGTATCTAGAACTGAGTCTGTATTTAAGCAAATAGGGCAACTCCATTTAAAAAAAAGACTGGCAGTCAAATTGAGGTCGGAAATCTGAACATTGTAGAAATATGGCGAATAATATCCATGATCTTTCATGAACATGATTTTACATGAGGTCGAATTGTATCAATGTTGCATGTATTTATATGAATACGAAAGTGCATTCAACCCAAAGATCAAAACGAGCAAGTTATGGTCAAATCCTGTAGAGAAAAGTCTGAAAGTGGGGCAAAACTGTTTCCTTGGACATTCTTCTTGGACATTCTAACATGGTATTGATATACACATCCAGAAAAAAGGTGATGGCCTATCACTCTTTAATCAAACCTGGCAATCATCTTTAAAAGGTGATAAGCTAGAGTCATCACCTTTACATGGTGACGGCCATCACCATGTAAAAGATTTTGCCTCATCGCCCATAAACGGTGATGACCTAGATTTACAATCATTGTCCAGCACTCTTCAGAGGTGATGGCCATCCTTTTTAAATTTGATATTAAAGGGCTCTGGCTCTGTATACGGATACAGGTCAGGATAATACCATCAGTAAACGTAAAATTACACATATTCAAAAGTCTTTCATTTCAAGAAAAATATATTCACGAGATTTTTACACAACATTAATATATTAACCCAGATAGAACAGTCAGGAGACAGAACTCAACAAAAAGCAAAAAAAAAAAAAAAAATGCGTTTGAGCTCATCACTGCTATAGATTATCTCCGTACATCCTACACTTACATCCTACACTTGATAATAAATCAAATTGTCAGATCAAGATGGGTTGAGACGTCAGTTTGAGGAAAACGATGGATTTAAATTGCCATTTTCATCATGAATTCTTCCAATGATTATCTTACTTTCTCGAACTACATTTGCTCGTGGCTAACAGAATAACAGGTCAAAAAGTAAAATTGCATTGGAGCGGTTTGGGGTTTAGTTCCAGGAAAACTGTCACATCATGCAAAACTTTGCCTGTGTAAAAACAAGTAATTTGTTAAAAGGGTCACACAGGTGCACTTATAATGGGGATAAACCAATAAGAAATGAAATAGGGAAGTTCGATAAAGTCAAATGGGAATTGAACATTTTCTAGATCAAAAGGGTTTACGGCTTGACCCTGATGAACTATCGTGTCTGCGATATTCCATTATTCCTAATGATTCGCGCACACGATTACACTGTAGGCTCGAGCTAACATGACAATGATAATTATCTTGGAAAATTGCTTGGGTTTGACTAATTTTCAGTGAAGACATTTTCTCTGAAAAGGTAAACAATTCTCAAGAACGAAAATTCAAAATGACCCTACATGGATGCCATTTTCACTTTAGCCATTATGCCTTATGTGAAGCGGTACGTAATACACACAAAATGGATATACCATGATAAACTATGATGCAGTAAATACCCCAGTTAGACAAATTAGTACATCGTATAATTGATGGAGAAGAATGCAATGTATTTAATCAACGTCCCAAAACATTGTTGCAGAAACTTATAAAACAGGGCTACACCACCAACAGCCTCCACTCAAAGTTCACAGATCTGGCGATACATATCGCATGCTGATAGCAAAATACGAGCGTAGCGTGCAAGATCTATGGCGTTACGTTTCGTAACTTGTGTCTAATTCCGCTTAACCCGGGGATAGGGGCCGTATGAACCCATGTACTTCAAGATCCTCATGGTACTTTTGCTTGGGTTTGACTAATTTTCAGTGAAGACATTTTCTCTGAAAAGGTAAACAATTCTCAAGAACGAAAATTCAAAATGACCCTACATGGATGCCATTTTCACTTTAGCCATTATGCCTTATGTGAAGCGGTACGTAATACACACAAAATGGATATACCATGATAAACTATGATGCAGTAAATACCCCAGTTAGACAAATTAGTACATCGTATAATTGATGGAGAAGAATGCAATGTATTTAATCAACGTCCCAAAACATTGTTGCAGAAACTTATAAAACAGGGCTACACCACCAACAGCCTCCACTCAAAGTTCACAGATCTGGCGATACATATCGCATGCTGATAGCAAAATACGAGCGTAGCGTGCAAGATCTATGGCGTTACGTTTCGTAACTTGTGTCTAATTCCGCTTAACCCGGGGCTAGGGGACGTATGAACCCATGTACTTCAAGATCCTCATGGTACTCATATGAACAGCCACAATCAAAGCGTGACTGAGATACATCATTCTTTAGATGACGACTTTACAACGAATATTATGGATTAAGAATACTGATCAGCGATACGGATTTGATATTTTTGGAACATCATGATGTCTTGCCGGCATCATTGAAAACTGTTGACCGCTTCTCTCTTGCAGGAAACAAGCCTATGTTTATGTATACTATGATTGTCTTTTTGAATTTGGTGCTAATACTGTTATATGGAATATGGAATAAGTCTTTGGATTATGGACGCGGATATTCTTTAATGGACGACGACTGAATTATGAATGACGGACTTAACGCTTGTACTGAAAAACTGTAATGTTCTGCTGCTTTGAACATATATAAAAGAAAACAGGCAGTTGTTGGACACCTTGAATTTACTGACATCACGATGTTACAAAGATGGGTAACACTTACGGTAGTCGTTAAATCCATTACATAATGTCGTAAACACTACATCTCTGCACTTGTTAGTATTAGAGTTCATATGCTTGTCAACAGAGAGTTAGTGCTATCAATGGGAGATCATATATTGTTATACCTTGATTATAACCCTGTAAATTGAATAAAAAGTTATCTTCACACAATGTCTTGGGTTCATTAATTCGAGCAAGCCAACAGTGTTCCAATGTTCAGTTTCATCATATACTTTTAAATGAAAAATTTCAAGCATACAGTTCATTAATTAAAGTCAATGTCTCACTGGAACAAATCTCTTCAGAACAAATCAGAATGCAATTCTGCATAAATGAAAGAAATAAATCAATCAGTTGGAATAAATAAATGATTCAAAATAATTCACTTCGCTTCCAAGCAATAGTTCAGGACTTCAGTGGTTGTGATGTGTCAGTTGGTAAAGGAATAGTAGGTGGTTGTTGAATCTGCACTGGAGTGATCGGTCCTTCATCATCATCCTCCTCCTCATCAGGTGAGTTATTACATTCGGCCACAACAGGTTTGAAGAATGTTGAGTTTCTGGTGATCGTGAGGTTACCGCGCTGAGCTGTGAGCATACTCCCATTTTTGTTGACAACTCGATGTGGAGATGAATTGAATGAAGTGCTCAATTTGTTGGTCTTGCTTTGACGAACGAGTACAGTGTCACCAATGTCAACATTGCTGCGACGTGTATGACGTTTGTTGTCAGCAGGAACTTTCATTTTATGCTTCGCGACAGATTCTTTTTCAGTGATGAATCGTCGGAGTGATTGTTCATTGTGAGACGCAACTGGGAATTTGAATCCCGGCTGCGTCGTTTTCATTTTCCTGCCTGTCAGCGCATGAAATGGTGATATTCCAGTCTACGAATGAGGTGTTGCGCGATATTGACGTGGAAATTTGAAAAGTTCTTGCTTCCAGTTCAGTTTTTCAGCAGAAGCTGTGCGTATGGGCTTGTTCAGAGTTTCCATGAAGCGTTCGGCTTCTCTGTTTGCTTACTGCCATAACGGCGCCCTATTGGCTGACCTATATCTGTTCTCGTATGAATATGACTATATGCAGGCGCTTTCAAAAACCGATCCATTCAAAGCCCGTTCCTTCTCATTCACCAAACGCTATATAGACGATCTTCTCGCTGTGGATAATCGCTATATAAATGACGTAGTGAAGGATATATATCCACCTTCACTGGATTTGAAGGAAACTGCAGATAACCCTACAGGCACATCATATATAGATCTATATCTCTATAAAAATGAAGCGGGCCTTCTCTCTCGTCGATTGTATGACAAAAGAGATGATTACAATTTCGACATCGTAAACTATCCCTTTCTGGACAGTAATATTCCAGTGGGACCTGCATATGGCGTATACATATCACGCCTAGTAGCATTTGCTAGATCCTGTGTTAAATGTGGCGATTTCAATCAACGTCACAAAACATTGTTGCAGAAACTTATAAAACAGGGCTGCACCATCAAGCGCCTCCACTCAAAGTTTCTCAAATTTGGCGATACATATCGCACGCCGATAGCAAAATACGAGAGTAGCGTGCAAGATCTATGGCGTTACGTTTCGTAATTTGTGTCTAATTCCGCCTAACCCGGGGCTAGGGGCCGTATGAACCCATGTACTTCAAGATCCTCATGGTGCTCATATGAACAGTCGCAATCAAAGCGTGACTGAGATACATCATTCTTTATATGGCGACTTTACAACGAATATTATGGATTAAGAATACTGATCAGCGATACGGATTTGACATTTTTTGGAACATCATGGTGTATTGCCGGCATCATTGAAAACTGTTGACCGCTTCTCTCTTGCAGGAAACAAGCCTATGTTTATGTATACTATGATTGTCTTTTTGAATTTGGTGCTTATACTGTTATATGGAATATGGAATAGGTCTTTGGATTATGGACGCGGATATTCTCTAATGGACGACGGCTGAATTATGAATGACGGACCAGACGCTTGTAATTTACGATGATGAAATCCAAGATGGAGAGCGGAGTTTGCGAATTCGTGTCCATTGAATGGCGCTCCATTGTCGGTTCGAACAGTCTCTGGTATACCCTGTTTTGGCGAAGATTGGCTCTATTCGCGGAATAGCTGTTCTTGCGGAAGTAGACGAGATAATTTCTACCTCTGGAAATCTGCTGTAATCATCGATTACTACTAATAAGTAATCACCTGAAGGGAATGGCCCAGCGAAGCCGACGGAAACATCCTTCAATGCTGTAGTAGGTAGTGTTGACGGAATCAACGGTTCACGTCTTGGAGAACGGCTTGACGAAGCCTGACAGGGAATACACTCTTTCATTTTGCTTGAGTCAGTATGTGGAAACCATACCTTTTCTCGGATCAGACTCTTGGTTTTTACAATACTTTGGTGTCCAGTGTGAGCAAGATTAACGGCACGATCTCGAAGTGACACAGATGTGAGTTCCACGTAATACAAGTCCACTGCACACCGATAATTCTCTTTGTTGTTTTTACGTAAAAGTACAAGCACATGTCTCAGGTTTCGATCATACTCGTTTGCTTCTGCACGACAACTAGGGGACAAACCAGTGGTGTGGGACCATCGACTTTCTTAATGATATCAAGTCGTCCAAGTCTCTCAAGTTCGTTTTCAACGTCTTTCCGCGCGTGGAGAGGGATGCGGTGATGTGGTTGATGTTTGGGTTGAACATCATCTCGAATGTGTAGCTTCACCTGTTTGTCCTTGATTTTACCAATGGCACTGAACAAATCAGAAAACTCGGCGACAATATTTTCAGTTTCACGTTAATTGTCGGTGAATGATTGACAGTGTTCACAATGTGCAATAGTTCCAAGTCACTTGCGGATTTGTAACTCAGCAAGTTCACAGTTCCATTTTCGACAATATGGAAGTCAGCCATTTTCTGGATGTTACGGTATTGTACTTCTGCAGTCCAAAAACTAAGAACTGGGAGTGGTTGGTTAGACCCACAAGCGTACAGCTTAGTTTTCGATTTCTGAAGTGTTCCGTTACCCGAACCTTTGGAAGTTAGTCGTTTGTACATCTTGTCATCAAGTATGTTGACCGATGCTCCGGAATCTAGCATAACGGAGACTGGCTGATCTGTAATCAGAATTTCACGATTTGGGCAATGTGAAGCAAATCCATTCTGGTGCAGAAATTCTGTTTTGCTATCTACTGTTTTTTTCCAGTTTTGTGACTGACTGACGAACGCGTTTCAGAACGTGATTTTGGAGAAATGATGTATACATAATCATCATCTGACTGATCATGCTGAGTGTTGTTCACGTAGCACACTTTCCGCTTATCACCACTGTTTGACTTACACACCGCTGCAAAGTAATTTAATTTTCCACACAAACTACAGCGTGTTCCATTTGCAGGGTATTTGCTTGTATGCGGATATTGTTTTCCACAATAAAAGCATAAACCATCCGTTTTGCCATAGTTAGCTTGATTATTTCTCTGACGTGACTGCGACCGATATCTATTCCAGTTGTTATTTTGTCTAGATTTTCTGGAACGGTTCCATCGTCTTCGCGACTGCGATCTTTGACGAAACCCATATTGTGTATTTGTCACGTTTCTGTCAGTACCGTCACCAATCGCGTTCACATTGTTGAATGTTGGAGTGCCTGCCACTGCAGTGGCTTGTGCTTCACCAGTCTCTAGAGCACGACCGCCATCCAATAAGCTCTGAAGTGATAAATCATCTCTTGCGCGACGTCTTAATCTTTGAGAGTTACATTTCAAAATAATTTGGGAAGCAATTTCTCTGTCCACGTCTGTGAATTCACAAGTTTGTGCCAATTGGCGGAGCCTTGTATGATAACAGTCTAGTGTTTCTCTCTCAAGTAGCTTCGTCTGACGACAATTATACACTTCATAGGCTACATTCACTTTCGCGGTAAAGTAGGTGTTCAGCTTGTCTACGGCTTTTTGTAATCTTCGTCTTCCCTGTGTCTTGTAAATGTCAAATATTTCATCAACTTCATTTCCAAAATAATGTAACAACAATGCGCATTGCCGTTTTGGATCAGAAATGTCCATTGCGATCATAAGACGTTCAAATCGTGAAAACCATTCTTCCAGCAAGGTTCAACGTTTCCATCTTGATGGACATCAATTGGTGGAAATTGGGGTAAACTTGAAGCCATAATTGTAGTGACGATCGTAAAGTCTGCAGACTTTCAAAGCGAAAATGTTCATAAAAAGTCACTGTAGCTGTATCGCACCACAATCCTGTTTTCCACGTGTTGTCAACGTAGGCCCAACGTATGTGTTGCGTATACATGTGCCGTCTTTGTATAGCAATGACAAACCAGAGTTCAGTTCACACACACATGCAAAGATTTCGTTTTGCCAACTACTGGACATCTGCAAGTAGTGTCGTTTGAGAGTGAATCCAATTCGAATCCTCGTCGCCAGTGTAATGTTCTGCTGCTTTGATCATATATCAAAGAAAACAGACAGTTGTTGGACACGCTTAATTTACTGACATCACGAGTTACACAGATGATGGGCTCCCTCCCGAACGGTTACACTTGCAGTAGTCGTTAAAACCATTGCATAATGTCGTAAACACTACAAAGCGGTCAAATGTGTTGGTATTAGTGGACAGACAATGATAATTTGTTTACAGTGCTTCTTGTGAAAAATAAAAAAAAATCTTCAAAAGCACAAAAACTGTGCGGAAAACACATTTTCTTTCCGCAATTTGAAGAATCAAAAAAGGTTTTTATTTTATTTTTCAACTTAAAACTTGAAGACCGAATTCAATCAGTATCAATGTGCTATACTTGCTATACCCGTATAAACCGCCAGGGGTCGTGGGATGTATTTGGCACTAAAAGTTAGGACAGCGCGTGTAATTCGATCAGTTATGATGTTTGTTTGAGGGGGCATACGATCTATTTACATGATCAGCGTGGGGAATTCTTATCGGTCGAGCCGCGCTTGACCAGTGGAATAAGTGAAATAATAAATCACAAAAATATTATCGCCATCGCCTTCCAGATTTGAGGAAAAAGATAATGACTGAAAGTTGGACAAATTAGGTAAAATTGTTGTAAAAGTCAACTCAATATTGTGAAAAAATCGTTGTAATACATGTACAGCTATCCTGATGACAACTTCAGTTCTTCGAATAAGACCTGGGTTATTTTTGATATAGGGAAAAGTTTAATTTTAAAGTGAAGAAACTTAGATCTCATTATTTCTTGTGCCGATGAAGCGAATTTTATACGAACAAATGTATCGTGGGAAAATGTAGTGATGCGGTAATAATAAATAATCCATAAATTACACCTTTAACTTTGACTGTAAATAGCACAATTAGTGGCAGTGTACATTGGTAATTAGTCTGGAGCTCATCACATACACATTTTTCCAAAGATGGCGAAAAAATAAGACAATTTTCCTCATCGTCCCAACAAAAGAAAGACGTCGCTCCTAGAGGACATTTTTCTGGTTGGAATACACAGTCTATACGTTAGCTTCTACTCGTATCAGCTTCCCTTGAGGTCATCAACCAATTAATTCATATAAGTGGGTGAGTGAGTAGGATTTAACGTCGTTTTCAACATTTTTTTTCAGTCATATCACGACGGTGCCTTCATGTTTTATACTGGGCATTGTAGCCCAGCTAGTACAGCACTTGGTTACCCATCCGAGTATTGGCCGAGCTCAACGTTGCTAGGGTGGATTGGGTTTGTTTTGCTGTATCCTATTATCTGAGAAACCCATTTCATCCATGGGAATTTTTTATTCAACCCACACTTGATTCACATGAGAAAAATCGCCCTTTTTGTAATCGCGTTTTCGTGCCTGAGAAATGCGTATTTCCATTATTTTACTTAAATGTATTTTGTCATCAAGGTTATGAGAACTAATATAAGACAAGCATTAAATCACGTCGTGAAGGATGCAGGTGACGCTTAGAGTGGTTTTGCGAATGCGTACAGAGTGGTCTCGGAGGCATGTAGCCTACCAGGAAACCAAGAGCATACATTTATGAAGCACATTCTGCCGTACTGAATATCGTGCGGTCATGTTTACCAAGTTAGAGGGGAAATTCATCCCAACCAAGCACTTGAGTGAAAAAAAGCACTCAACTTCAGTAAATTCAACTCAACTTGAGTGAAATCAACTTCACTCAACCTGAGTGAGTTATCAACTCAAAATTGAGTGAAATTTTAAGTGAATTTTACTCATCCATGAGCGAATTTCATTCACTCTTGAGCAAATGTCACTCAGCTTCGGTGGGATGAATTTCCTCTCTTACTTGAACTTGAACTTTTTTTAGAGCGCACCTATAGCACATATAGCGGGATTAGACGTAAAAGTCTCCCCAAAATAACAACAAATTTTCAAAATAAACTGTCAGACATTTTGGCACTTCGCTTCGATGAACGGACGAAATAAATTAAAAGCAAAGTATACAACTAAATCTCTCTCAGATGGGATTATAAATATGACTTCGATCCTGGCAGATATCAGGTTAGAGAGAACTACCTCTGTAAAATGGAGGTAAAAATCATAATGCACGAAAATCTTCAGGTGACTTACTCTTCAGGTGTAATGTTACATGTCGTAACAGTGGGTTTTCAAGGAAAGTGTACATAGTCTAATTGTTAATAGAGAACAAAACATGTCGTCCTTTTTTATGCAAATTAGATAGACGACAATTTCTTTTTCCAATACCATCCGCAGATATATTTGTCCTTGGTCGCATATGGCGGATGTCTCTTCATTCGATATATTCTTGAATTTGTTGGACAAAAACGACACTTTTACCTCCATTTTAGAGAGATGGTAATCTCTATGGTACACGTTGGGATGTTCAAAATTTTGGTTCCGTTTCTGTAGCAAGCATTGCACTCCGGAAAGTGGACATAGACAATATCAAAACCGTCTTCCCATTTTAAGGTAATAGTGGGTCCATTTTCCTCATCTCGACAAATTTACTCTGTTGATTACCAAATTCGCAATGCAAGTTTGGTCTGTATTTTGAACTATCAATAATGTCCACACATGACACCGGTCGTAATATGGACAACCAAGTCAATTTCGGAAAGAATATGTTTTTAGGCAGAGGACATCTTTAATTGAATAACTAATTAGACAGGTGATCAATATAACAAGTTCTACTTGGGGGGAATACAGATATATTGACTTTTATCATTCGGGATGAAGATATCATTACAATTCAGCCAGCGGCGACAAGAGATCGAGTTCAATAGGAAATATGAGGTTCACACGCATTGACAATAAAATATTACACCTGAACTTTATACGCCTAACAAGTATTCATCCAAGCTTCTTTATAACTCGAATTATAAAAAATATTTGAATTTTTGTATGCCTCGTTTAATTTGACTCAGTTTATAATTTGAATGAAATATAAAATTTATGAATAAACACATAGATTCTCTTTCAGGGAGTCGTGATCAACTCATTCTGAAGAACAATATGAGTTCCGGGATAGGCTCCACTCTCATAAGGAGCAATTGGGATGAACAAGAACGATTTTGGTTTCCTGTTATATATATATATTTTTTTATCATTCTCAGAACGTTATAGAAGCCAACTACGTCAGATGTTGATATTTTAATGAACTACACTTCTCGCATATTAAATATTATCATTCAAATTTACTTCAAAGACGCCGAAGTAACGTTTTAATTCTTATCAATGCTAATTTCAAGCATAAGTAAGTCGCATTGCATAATATCTTGCCTATTTACGCCCTTCATTGATAAACTATAGAGGGATGTACATCCAAAACAATTGTACAATGCCCTAAGGGTAATATCTTACAAACCACAGTCCCTTGTACACCCCGGTACAATACAGCCGTACTTTCGTATACAGATGATTGAGCTCTCTAAAACAATTGGCCCGTAGGAAATTGCGGGAAGTTTTTTATGCGCTCAATCAAGTCTTTATATCTTGTCATTGAAGTGGGACGTCTTCAGACTTAGTTTATACACCATCCTATTAACACATCTTACCAGGCTATATGAAGCCATTACTTGGCTAGCGGGCCTGTACTATAACCACGATGAAGTTCTTATTTCTCATCGCCATAACTGTAAGTATCCCTTCATTAACCTTACTTATCTAGGTTAAGTACTCATTTAGGGAATATGGCATCGTTTCTAACTGTTATACTTCGATTACGTCGTATTACTTATTGGTTTTAATGTAACTTTACTACTGTCTTGCATAAATGTAGCTAGTCTTCAAAAGCAGGTTACAGGCCAACCTTTGGTATGAATACATGTTTATTTCAGGAAATGAATTATTTCCTTTAGTGGCATGTATAAGGTGAAAACTGATAACTATATCAATTTGCTTGTTAATTTGCCATTCGCTCTTCCACGAAGAGCGAATGTCAAATTAGCCTTTCATTGTTTCGTTGTTACTCCGTGAATTCAAACAGCCTCATCAAGTTTACTGATAAGTGACAGCGATCTTGGAATCCATAGGTGAAATTGCGCATTCTTGTAACCACGTGATCATTCATTAATCAGTTTCAGCTACTAGAATGGGGGAGTCTCTTTCGAAGTAATTCCATCAAAATGATAAAACACGAGGAACTTTACGTTCAGTTTAGATTTCACTGTAAATCACAAAAGGTGGGCTGTATCTTTCACTCAACACAAATTGGTGCCTTAGTTAAAAAACCCTTACATTTTTCTGGCATACAATAATGTTGTCTTGATTTGAACACATATTTATGCTGGTTTGGGCGCGTTGTGTTAAGATTAGCATAAGATTAACACGAGTTCGTTGAATCACAAGTGATCATTTGTAATTAATACGAAAACTGGAACAGTAAACTAGTCCAGGAAAGTTCACATGTCTGAATCATGTGAATTATGGGTTAGAATAGAATAGATTTTATTCAGTTATAATAATTTGCTTATAGTGACAAACCATATAATGTACTGATCATCCTATTAGTCCTAACGACCGGATAATGTTTGCGTCAGTCAATGTTCACTTGTAGTCTTAGTCAGTCATGTATGTCGGCTAAATTTGTCTTAGTCATGTTCTAAGTCAATTATGGATCTAGTCTACATCTGTCTAATTGCTGACAGACAGAATTGTCAAATATGGATCTAGTCTACATCTGTCTAATTGCTGACAGACAGAATTGTCAAATTTCTACTGAGGAGCTTAACATAATAAAATATTGTCACAACTCCGAAGAATCACAAGCATTCCATGGTTGATTCTATATCTGAGTTTACTTTTAAACCATCTTCATGGAGATTGTTAAACGAATTAACATTACTTTATTAGTATTATCGAGTCGTTTTCTTAGTCGGTGATTGATAACTCTCGGCAAGTCTTACGTTTCCAAATTGACTTATCACCACTTTTGGAGCACTTTTTGTCAAATTGAATAAGAGATATACCATACCTTAAATGTCAGTATCTCTTATTTCAATTTATATATTTTTTTATTTTTAACCCATATTTAACTTCGAGTAGGAGAATTTATTATTATATATATATGGTAACGATCCAGCGTAATCACTATACATTTTTTGATCATATGTAAGAATAATTATCTGATGATTTCATAGATAGAGTATTTGATCTTATTATACGTCAGCTGTTCACTTCGTGAAGGCCAAGGGAAGTACTTAGGAATGGGCTTAAAAATACAAATTATCTTTAGTTAGGATGTTTTTCGTGCATTCTTTCCAGATTTTGGAATGCGAGACAGGTTTAGATACAAGAAAATGAGTGACTGTTCTTACGGGGTGTCGCGAGGCGTACGTGTGTAGGAGTGGGGTGGGGTGAGAATCATTAATGTGTGATTCCAATCCGAGCCAGTGTTTTCTCCACTAAAAATTATTTCCACCGTCTGAACGGAGTTCACTGGAAAACTGCGTCTGAATTCAGTCCAGTACTTTCTCGATGTGATTTTCTCAATGTGAGCTGTGATTCATCTCACATGGATACAGAGCTTTAGTTGCATCTGTACCGTAAAGTAGAAATGAATACCGAACTGTACTAATTAATGATGGTTTATATGTCTTTTCAGATTGGAGCCCTGCAGACGACTAGTGCTCAGCTTACATTTAATTGCGATGTAAGTATAACATATCTTGTTTTATGATAGTAAGCTTTAAGTAAGAAAAAACCTGTACGTATCATTTCTATAATTAATTCTAAAAAAACTGTTCATGGCCGAGGAACAGACGTTATCTCTTGAATTGTATAAGATACACCACAAAGGCATTTATGTTAGTTTTAACCTCATAGTCCAGTACTAGTGTAACAGAGAAAACACCAACGTCCTTCTGTTCGCTGTCAGCGATTTCCTGCTTTTGTCGATTAAAATCGTTGATGTTTGCGTAAATTCAGGAATTTGCTTCATCCGCTAACACAAATAATCATTCAGCGGAACGGACGCTGACGACACAGCGCGCGCGCGCTCCTCTCGTGCCTTCGGCTAAAGCTGGTACAGTGACTGTTTCTTCATTAATGTTGTATGGCTGACTCATCACTTCTTTCGTGATATGTTATATTTTATTAAGTCAGTTAAGCACAATAATTTTTATCAATTAGCCACATAAATGAGAGATTATCTTTTTAAAAATATTTCTTTTATTTTTACAATAATTTAGATTATACATACACAAAATATTATATTGTTCACTCTGCATGCCTCTTCACTAAGTCAACATTTTTTCTTACGAATCAACAAAAAGACAGCGCGAAATTAAAAGATAAATGGCTATATATGCTCGGAAAGGAATCATCAGATTTAATTTTTTAAACTTACCATATAGACTCTAAACACATTTATCAAAAGACTTTTTGTTTGTTTGCATTAAATATCCCTGATTTAGACAAAAAAACAACGTGTTACACTATATTCACACCTCACTAAGTCAATTCGAGTAAACTTAAGTATTTGGAAACGTACACTAAAACACTGGGGCTATGAACGATCCAACTCATGTTTCCCCGCAAAATATCATTAATGCGAGACGAATAGGTCTATCCTGAACAATGTTTTTCTCACTACCCCGAGCCGTTTAACGGTTTCGTTTGATAAGAATCTCAGTTAGGAAATAGCATACACCTTGTAACTCGCCAACCCGATTGACTTGACTATTCCAAATGCTTAAGGGAGCGCACGAATCTTTCCGAATGCTTTGCGGGAGCCCACGAGACTTCCCGAATAGGCCCACTTAGCTATAGAAAACGAGTCTTTCATAGCTTCAAGTTGAAAAAGTGTTTCTGTGATCATCTACCGCTGTCCTGGTTAAGACAGTCTTGGGGATGAGTGTCCCTTCTCATAGTCTTTTGTTTGTAGATGTGTCCATCATCAGTTGCAAATGTGGAGAAAAATGTCGTAGCTGGGTTATAAGATAGGAGCCGGACTTGTTTAGCCACCGGACATTCTTAGTCGTCACACCGTTGCGATCATGGTTTACTGAGACTGTTCACTAATCATATGGTTTCAGTGTTATTGTTGAAAATATTTTTTATACCATTACACAGATACAAACTCGAAATTAGGAAAAGAATAGAAATTTAAGGACAATTAAAAAAATAATCGTGTTCTAAATCCTTACTCTGTTCTTGGTGATTTCTGTCGTGCGGCAACCTGGCATTGGGAAGGAACGGCGACATTTTGGCACGTGACATTTCGGCATGAGACATTTCGGCACGTGACATTTCGGCATGAGACATTTGGGCACGTGACATTTCGGCATGAGACATTTCTGTGAGCGATATTTCCGCACGCCACTAATTTGGCTCACGACATTCCGACACAATGTGGAGAGTATGACATTTTAGCACGCGACATTTCGGCAACTTTTGCCCCTCCCCCCCCGCCACATCCACAGTTAACTTAAAAAGTCCTGCTATAATCGGCCATAAAACTATATTACTTGATTTGATATCAATTTCAGCAAATTTCCCACCAGTCAGACAAAACAAAAACGTGCATGTATAAGATCATGCTGAGTGGTGTTAAACTTTTAATTTTATCTTAAAATCTGTAACGAATATATGATCATAATTATCTGAACCAGGCTCGTTACATAGATTTAATAGGTCTAAATTATGTCATGTAACATGCATTTGCATTTGTCTTTTCTAAGGCTTTGAGCCAGTTGGTCAATTTTGACTGAATTTTACATCTGGACAATCACTACAAAATTTAACATTGTAAAAATTTTACGTCTGTCTATATGTTAGAAAAAAGTGAAAATCTTCAGTTCTATCCTGTATTGGCACGTGAAATAAAGTTGCCGAAATATCGCGCGCCGAAATGTCGTACCCACCACTGTGTGTGCCGAAATGTCGCGTGCTGTAATGTGGCTTACAGAAATGTCGGGTGCCGAAATGTCCTGACATCTGCATCCCCTTTTAAAAGTTTCGTTGTCATGCAGGCAGCTGAAACTTACCGCACTGTCCACCAGACAATGGGCATCCACACAGGTCTCCGGACCATTTGAATGCTTATTACTAGTGAAGAGGTTCAGAAATAATATGCCAGCAATGTATTTCACTCTATAGACAATTAACGCATGTTTCTTTTTGTTCTTCAAGGTTTTCAATTGTCCACGCGGATTGGTCTGTGAAATGAAATTTGTACCTTGCTTTAGGCTGCCTTGTCCTAAACGACCTCTATGTGTCAGTAAGTATATTTTGTATATATCTCGAGGATTTATACTCTTAAAATCTTTGGTTCTGTATCGAACCGTAAATGGAAACTCTGAGTCCAAAGATAGAAGAGAAGATAGAACAGAATAAAGTTCCATTCGGGTCACATTCTTGGAAATTGTTCATCATTAGGTAGATTTAGGAGAGATATTAGCTCTCTGTTTTGTCATTTGTAGCCGAGGCTCTGTCATATTCAGGCACAGTCGTGATATGACTGAATATTGTTTAACGCAACGTTAAATTCTACTCACTTACTCACTCACTCGCCCACTCACTCTCCCCCTTGAATCACTCTAACATTAGAGGATATACCTCGTTTTAGAACTGTAACATTAGGCAGTATACGTGTATGTATAGCACTGCAATATTAGAGGGTTTAGCTCCTTATATTTGATTTCTTTTTTTTTCTTTTTTTTTTCCTTATATTTGCAAAAATTTCCATCCATGCAATATACCGCACGTGTAAAGTCACAAACTTTCAGCCCGCAAATTGTATTTCGGTTTCGGAGCACTAGGGAAGTCACCCTCTTCCTATTTTCTACGGCAGGGAGATTTAATGGCCTTGTGAGTTGAACCACCCCCTTTTTCCCCCTCTCAGTCATGGGGATGACGAGGGAATAGCAAATTGAACAAAGCCATTAAGGGCTATACTTAATACTATAACGTTGTGGGGTAGCGGGACACTGGAAATGGTCTTGCAAAAAAGATACGTTTGTGAGAGGGTAGTTTAGGTCATGGGTCCTTGTTTTTCTCATTAACAACCATATTAGCATAAGTTTGGATAGCTAATTGCCAAAATTTTATGGATATAACTCGTTTTGATTTCTAAATGCATTGAAGCTTGGGACAGAGAAAAAAAAGAGAACAAAAAAGTGATATAGTGCATGCGGATTTGGGCACGCTCATTTTGACAGCGATGGACGCGGTTTTGAAATAACAGGAGTCCAATATTTCCAAACTCGTGTGGAGAATCGATGAATTACAGGTGATTAATTGCGAAAGTATATTTAAATGGTGCAAATATGACAGCTTTGGTTTGCTGTTTCATCAGTCCACTTCAGACAATATCAACCAAGGAGGTGGCATCTTAACATTGTCCGCATAACTACTGATACGCACTCTGCCGTCTGATTGGCTGAAAAAAGAAACTGGTACCCATAGCCATCGGGTACATTGAGTCGGACTTTAGAGCAATGGGAGTCAATTGCAACCATTTAGTGAATGGCGTAGCCTACCGGTATTATTTCGACCTTTAATGACTGCGAGAGCGTACCATTCCTTAGACCTTCAAGACACAGTGCAATCTGAAGCCAAAGAGCAGAAACCAGCTGCTGGCTGCTGCATTACAAACTGGCTCCATTGACTGCCAAGCATATGATGGGTCGTCCAGTGGTAATCTAATAGATATTACGGCTATCGTAAACACTGAGCCCAAAAACGAAGTAGGCTCTCAGTGGACGATAGTTTGCGACATTTACACTGCAAACTATATGTTAAGGATTTTAACGCTCTTCCAAACGAATAATCTTTGGTAAAGATTTTGAGCCTAAACGCTAATTTGTTTAGAAATATGTTAAACCATAACATGTTAAAGCATAAAGGTGTGTTCAAATAGTATGCCTACCTCGTGTATGCGTTTAGTAGTGCGTTTAAATCTTGAACATATAATTTGCATTGTAGGGGCGCATGAATAATCTTAATATATAGCTTTATATGTATTTTTTTTTGTATTTTACAGAAATTATCGTGAAAGAGGGCTCATGTCCGGACATGTCTGTTTCCGTGTCCAGATTAACTGGTGACGAGAAGAACAGCGTTGATGATTGCGCGTCGTATTGCCAGTCGGACAACACTTGTCCCGGTATAGAGAAATGCTGTATGGACGGCTGCAAGAAAATGTGCATGCAGCCTCGATCCCTTCAACCAGCGGTGAACACCCCCGGGTTTTGTCCAACATTTCCTGATGTCACATTACCTTCGTGCGACACCCGAGAATGTAGCGCAGATGCGCAGTGCGGAGACGGATTGAAATGCTGCGATTACGGCTGCACTTCAAGATGCATGACGCCACTGAACACCACAACACCATCAAAGAAACCGCTTAATTGCCCTAACAACAAGCCCGACATTGCGGACACGAATTGTTCAATTAACTGCACGACGGATGACGACTGTATTGCTCACCATAAGTGCTGTTTGAGCGGATGTAGTATGAAATGCTCAGGCCCAGTTGCAATACACGCACCTCCTGTTGAACCCACTGGGTACTGTCCAACGGTCGCAGCTAACGTAACCGCAGCATGTCAGATTGACTGTCTAACATCGGAGAGATCGTGTCGTCGCGAGCAGAAATGTTGTGATTACGGCTGCAGCAGAGCGTGTATGGACCCAGTCAAAGCTCTACCGGGCACGACGAAACCGGGTGACTGTCCACTGATTACCCCTCAGATTATACTATCAAACTGTACAGAACAATGTCGATTCGACAACACCTGTCTAGGCACCCAGAAATGTTGCCAGTATGGATGCACATCGGTGTGCTTAGAGCCCATTCCAGGATCCATCGAGCCGGTACCTGTCCCAACTCCCGTGCGTCTGCAGGTCCCTGCCGCATTTGAAAGACTAGGTTCCTGCCCAAACTTTTCACGCTCCAGATTTAAATGCCGTGATCATTGTGACAAAGACGAGAAATGTCCAAGTCCGATGAAATGCTGTCAGTTTGGCTGTGGTAAACGTTGTCTTAATGTCCGTCGTCCGATCAATCCTTCCAGCTCAGCCGGCAGAAAACCTATGTTTTGTCCAATGTTCCAGTCCTCGGTCAGTACGTCTTGTGGTTATAGCGCATGTAGGTCTGACATGGTATGTCCAGGGAATAAAAAATGTTGTCACGATGGATGTAATACGATGTGCTATGATGCCGTCAATACGCCCCCGACGCCGAAAGCCGGATCCTGTCCACAGTTTCCAGCTTCCTTTCAGTTTAGGTCCAGTCGATGTTCAGGCCAATGTGACAACGATCAAGTTTGTAAAGGATCAATGAAGTGTTGCTCATTAATGGGTTGTAAGCGATGTCTTACGGCAGTTAACGTTCCGCCCGCCGTACCCGCAGCGGTACACTGTCCGGAATTTCCTGCGGATGTGGACACTAATTCCACTTGCGAGCCTAGTTGTACATCAGACACCGCCTGTTCAGGCGGAGAGAAATGCTGTCCGTATGGCTGCAGTACTAAATGTGTAACACCAACGATAACACCACCCCAGCTGAAAGCGGGCTTCTGTCCGAACATTATTGGTAACATCTTCCTCCCAATCTGTCTCAACTCATGCACATCCGATACTAGCTGCTCAGGGAATCAGAAGTGTTGTGCATTTGGTTGCTCTAGGAGATGTAGTACACCTAAACCAACCCGTCCTCTGCTTCCGCGTTCCGGTTTCTGTCCAAGTCCAACCAGTAGTACAACGTCCAGTACAAGTACGGACTGTCGGGCCAGTTGTTCATCGGACTGGGCATGTGGACTGGGCGAGAAGTGTTGCTACAACGGCTGTAAGAGGGAATGCAGGGCTGCCGTCGGCGAAGCCCCTCTGGCAAAACCTGGATTTTGCCCGAAAGTCGTGATAACCCCGATAACGTTCAAAACGTTCAGAACGCTGAAGTGTGGCCTGTTTTGTAACAGCGATCAGATGTGCCCAGGCGACCTCAAGTGTTGTAAAGTGAATCAATGTAGGCACGAATGTGTAGCGAAGCTGGACGCTCCACCGTCTGAACTCAAGCCGGGCTTTTGTCCAGCGTCTGTATCCACCAATGAGTCTTGCTCCAGGACCTGTAGCTCTGACCTGAACTGTGATGGAAACCAGAAGTGCTGTTTCCAGGGAGGCTGTATTCAGAGCTGCCTGGAAGCAGAAGCTGCCTTGCCCACTCAACGTCCAGGAGTTTGTCCTAGCGTCCCAGCACTTTCGGCTGACCAGTGTACTAACGGGAGAAACTTCTGCAATTCCGACCATGCCTGTCCCGCGCCCTTGAAATGCTGTTTTGATGGCTGTGGTCAACGGTGCATGAATGTAGAATCGTCAATAGTGTCCACTAAAGCCGGTTTTTGTCCAGTCCCCTCCATTGACACAGGGGATTCTTGTCTAGTTAGCTGCAGTACCGACGACTCTTGTCCAGGGGCCGAAAAATGCTGCAGCAATGGCTGTGGGATAGGGTGTGTGAACGCGACGAGCATACCACCAAGAGACAAGGTAGGATTCTGCCCATTTATCCCTATGTCCCTATCGCCGGTGTGTAGACAAAGCTGCCGCTTCGACGATATGTGTCCGGGAACAATGAAATGCTGTCAGAATGGATGTAGCCGCGAGTGTTACAGTCCGGTCGCAGTTCCAACGCCCGTGTCCAAAGCAGGATTTTGTCCAGCAGCTCCTGCCAACGCAACTTGTGACAGCCCCTGCAATTCTGACGTTGCTTGCACCGCAGACAAAAAATGTTGCCAACTGAGTTGTGGTATGAGCTGTGTGAGTCCAGCATCGACTGCTCCTGCCGCTAAAGCAGGCTTCTGTCCATTCGTTCACCCCGACGTATCGACTATGTGTCTAGAAACATGCTCTTCAGATTCATCATGTCCTGGCACAGCCAAGTGTTGCTCATATGGAAGTTGCTCCATGCGATGTATGGCGCCCGGTCGGTTTGCTCACCCAACTGCAAAATCAGGAATGTGCCCGGATACCGTCATCAGAACCTCAGCTGTAACCTCTGTACGCTGCAGATCAGATTTTGCCTGTGCAGGGGAACAGAAATGCTGCAAACTTGGAACCACTTTGACATGCGCCAAACCGAAAGAGAGTAAAACGCAGAAAGACGGATTGTGCCCTAACATACCCTACAATATCATTCCAACCTGCTTCGCGCCGCGATGTTCAGATGATAGCCAATGTGGAGGTAGATTGAAGTGCTGTAAATTCGGATGTAATTCTATGTGCCTTAACCGATCGCCGAGGACGTCTCTGGTTTCAAACCCTGGACATTGTCCTTACGTCTCTCCGAACGTCTTGGAGCCTTGCACGTCATCTTGTACTTCTGACACCAGTTGTGGTGACGGGAAAAAATGTTGTCAACGCGGCTGCAGTATGCGATGTATGGATTCCCAACCGTTTCCACCAACAACCGTCAAGCCCGGTACTTGTCCTGACCCTAAACCGAGCCAGCGTCTTCCTTTCTACATCATCAATGGAGGAAATTTATGGTTTGTGGCTGACAAGACACCTACAAGGGAGACGTATGCCTATAGAAACTGTTTGAACGACGGCCAGTGCCCAGGGACATTGAAGTGTTGTAGATCCTCTATTGGAGGAACCGCCTGTGTATAGCCAACGTAAAATGTCAAAAAGTTTGCGAATATGACAGTTCTCTTAATCCTTCATTGGAAATTATCAAATTGAACCCAGTACCAATGGGCAACTTCCGTCCTTCCAAATGTGTATCCTCTCCTCGCATACCAGAGCGGAGTCCAGCAACCTGATCGCCCGATCATTATGTATGCTAAAAACCAGAATTCGATGTAAATCCGAAATCGCTCACGTCCAAGGCTGTAAAACATATATGTGTATGTTAATATTTTTAAAGGGAATTGATATCTAGGGTTAATTTATTGGGAATTGTGTGTTTTTTTGAATTGTACATAGGCCTACATCTGTACAGCGCTATGCCTTCGATATTATAGATACGCTTATTGGAGCTTCAAAATTGATCGAACCCGTATAATATTAAGTAGAGATATTTAGTCTACTCGATGACACACGTGTGAAACATCTGTGATTGCCAGTATGTCGTCAAACCATGAAACCGCCATTGGTTCACTGTAAACTTTTGCTCTAAATTTTACACCAATTTATTGCAGTCTTAGTGCGGTAAAGTTGCAAATTCAGCTGTAAACTTTACGGTAAATATTACAACATACACCATTTAATGTATTTTTTACATTTTACAGTAAATTGCGGAAAATTTACAGCTATTTTTTGTGTTGTTTTAGCGGCGTTTGCACGGGAAGCACTTCAATGTGTGCGACTGAAAGCTGATTTTGCTTCTGTTCAAATGCTGCAAAAGCAGATATTTTTTTAAGTTTACATACTGAAATATCAGACTAAAAAATAGCGATGATCAGCTTTATGAAGATGGATTACTGATTTATCACAATGTACCCTCTGGCCTATTTTGATATTTTTTTTATGTAGACTTTCATATGGATGATTTTCCATTGTTCGAATATATGATAGCTGAATTCAAAATCTTGATTCTTTGAAATAACCAAAATTCTTCATATCTTGAGTGGAAATATAATTTTGGTTTGAGGTGTCATGATTTGTTACAAGAGACCACCATCACTATAGAGACCACCATCACTATAGAGACCACCATCACTATAGAGACCACCATCACTATAGAGACCACCATCACTATAGAGACCACCATCACTATAGAGACCACCATCACTATAGAGACCACCATCACTATAGAGACCACCATCACTATAGAGACCACCATCACTATAGAGACCACCATCACTATAGAGACCACCATCACTATAGAGACCACCATCACTATAGAGACCACCATCACTATAGAGACCACCATCACTATAAATGCCTTGGCAATACCAAAATAGGCTATGGAGCATATTTTGATCAGCTGAATATCCATTTTTATCCAACTGGCCATCGCATTTGTTTTAGGCTCATGTTACAATATGCTAACTCCAAGAAAATAAGATTTTGTGTTGTTTTTGGATTGAAAGAACAATCAGCTCTATTTCTATAACAGTTCTCCTATGTAATCACATCATTTGAGAAGTCGCAGAGTAAAGTTTTAGGAAGAGAAAGCGAGTATTGACTCTATACTCAATATGTCTAGTCAGTTTGAATCTTTCGTTTCGATTCACTTCCGGATTAATACTTTTGATTAATTTTTAACATGTACGACATAAAACAGTTCGAAATGAGTATTAAATCATATTGGGTATAAATTGAAGGTTATGGAGTATTTTCTGGCATTTTGGCGAGATTTTATACACTGAAAACTTTATGTTTAGGATTTGAACACTATTCTGAACGCAAACAGGGGGTACAATTTGAGAACATTTTCAGCTTAAAAATGTTTAAGTTTGAAACACATATGCGTTTAAAGAATAAACAGGTGGACACTGGCGTTTTTTGAAATGTGTGTAAAACCTGCTCATGTTGAAGCTTGAAAATGTGTTAAAACTATGTGTCGTTTATGTGTTCAGACTTGTTCAAATCTTAAACATATAATACCCAGTGTAGGAAAAGTATCGCAGATACATCAAACCACTTAAAACAACATTCATTATCTACTTAGTTAATGGATTTTTTTTATTCATACAGCACAAATCATGCTACCATACAAGTGTCTGGGCCAGTTTTCTGTATTGTCGAGCGAAACGATCGCTAAAATGCGTAGAAGATGCATTGGGAAATTATCCTTATACATGTATGGGCTTTCAAATGAATGTGTCTATTAAAAAATATCTGTACATTTAAGTATTCATTGTGCTTTTGTCTGAGTTTGCATTTTCTATATTTATGTAGAGAAACTTTCGAAGTTAGTACTCATCCGCTGTATTATATACTAGCTTTTTGTTCTCGGCAAATTAAGTTGTTCGCAGCCCATCCCGAAAGATGATAATTTGAGACAGCGTCACCACGCTATGAAAAGCAAGGGAGATCATCAGCAAAGGTCTCCTTAAGAACACAAAATAATATACGCAGTTTGCGTAAAATTTATTTTCTGCTGAAATAGTCGCTTAAGTACATAGAAGATGCATTGGAAATGTATCTTTTTGCGCGTACATGTATGGGCTTTCAAAGAAATGTGCCTATTAAAAATATTTGTACATTTAGATATTCATGGTGCTTTTGTCTGCGTTTACAGTTTCTATATTCTATAGTATTTAATCCGCTTTTCATTCTCGGCAAATTAAATTATACGCCGCCAAGCTATTCCCCCAAGAACATAAAATATTATGAGTAAAATTGATTTTTGGCCGAAATTGTCGCTAAAATGTATAGAATGTGCATTGGAAAGTTACCGTTTTGTGCGTACATGTATGGGCTTTCTACGAAATTTGTCGATTTAAAATATTTGTACATTTAGGTATTCATTGTGCTTTAGTCTGCGTTTACAGTCCTATATTTTTGTAGAGAGACTTTTCAAATTAATATTTGATCCGCTGTATTATATAAGGACTTTTCAAATTAAGTAAGGGAAAACCTGTTATTTCCAAACTCAAATTACGTGAAATTGTGAACACAATTATTATGATTCTCTATGTTGGAACGAAACAACGTGTGCAATTCATTCACGCGTGTCCGGTACATATCGCTAGATGTCGATATTTAGCATCTGCGCTGACCCAGTGAAATGTTGATCCGCAAGTTCATTTCAGTTTTTAGCAGTTTTCCTCATTATATGCTATCGCTAAATGTATCAACTGTATTTGCCTAGTTCCGATCACAGAGAATAGTCTCATTAACTTAAGAAACCACGGTAACCAGAGGGTATTTGCCTTGTCGGCAATTGTACATATATTTAAAACTGTAAATTACTGTAAATTCTCCAACCATAGAAAACCGAGGAAAAGTGTAAAGATGAAGTGTACAATAAAGATGTCTAAAATATGTTCTGTGAAAATGGCCTCCAAGTTATTGTTTTAAATTATCATTCATAACATTGAAAACTGTTGAACTCTTCTCTCTCTCTCCTGTGTTTATACAAATTTCACTGATACCTTCTTGCATATTTGTGTTGATATTGCCATAACATGTCAGATGTCGGATCTATCGTCGGTTTTCTCTCTCGTCGACTTTATGACAAAAGAGATGATTACAATTTCGACATCGTAAACTATCGCTTGCTGGACAGTAATATTCCAGTGGGACCTGCATATGGCGTATACATATCACGCCCTGTGTTAAATGTGACGATTTTTATCAACGTCACAAAACATTGTTGCAGAAACTTATAAAACAGGGCTACACTACCAAGCGCCTCCACTCGAAGTTTCTCAAATTTGGCGATACATATCGCATGCTGATAGCAAAATACGAGCGTAGCGTGCAAGATTTATGGCGTTACGTTTCGTAACTTGTGTCTAATTCCGCTTAACCCGGGGCTAGGGGCCGTATGAACCCATGTACTTCAAGATCCTCATGGTTCTCATATGAACAGTCACAATCAAAGCGTGGCTGAGATACATCATTCTTTAGATGACGACTTTACAACGAATATTATGGATCAAGAATACTGATCAGCGATACGGATTTGATATTTTTGGAACATCATGATGTCTTGCCGGCATCATTGAAAACTGTTGACCGATCTCTCTTGCAGGAAACAAGCCTATGTTTATGTATACCGTACTATGATTGTCTTTTTGAATTTGGTGCTAATACTGTTATATGGAATATGGAATAGGTCTTTCGATTATGGACGCGGATATTCTCTAATGGACGACGGCTGAATTATGAATGACGGACCAGACGCTTGTGATTTTAGAAGCTAAATAACAAACGGTATGTATGGGCTACATGTAGGCATATAAATACCTGAGCTTTTAGCAGGCAAAACTATAGACTATTAATTTTCCGCATACTCAATATAATGGTATTTGATTCCATCCTGATATAGATGTGTGTGACGTTTTGATTTCGATTAAAGAAATGATGTTCATCATTTTTTCCAAAGACAAATTCCGTTGGGTCATGGCAAGGTGAACTATTTTTCGATAGCTAATTATGGGCTCGTTTCAGGCCTATTGCTTTTTGCACATCATGCTTAACTAGGCTGCGGTTAATTAGCCCAATATTGCTACCTAGCAAAACACTTCATAAAATCTCGCCAGTATTATGCCGCTAGTAGTAGTAAGACAGATAATCTCTTTCATTGAGACTGATGACGTCACATTCGGAGAAGTTAGGTATAACGTTATTTCCGAGCCAAAGCTCACTTCCGGGCCAAAGGATACTTCCGGGATCAAAGATAACTTCCGGTTCAAAACTCACTCCGGGTTCCGGTCAGCAAGAGTTATCTGCCCATAAATGCGACTAAAGATGCCTTTCCAGTTACTTCGATGTTAATTGACTTCTCCGGGAATGTCCGGTAATCTCCATGCGCAGGGGTCAAAGATCACTCAGTCACTTCAATTATAACTGATATCTCCGTGCATGTCCCATCATATCTTGCCCCAGGCACTTCAAGTTTGTAGGCATAGCAATATCGATGTCGGGATAATCTATAAATAGCGACGATGCAATGATCTATGAATAGAACAGGGGTTTTTTCCCAGCAAAATCCCCGTACAAAGTTCCGATGTAGAACGATGACGTGATGATCTATAAATATAACTGATGTAATCATCTATAAATAGAACAGGATTTGTCCTAGCAAAATCCCCGTACAATGTCCCGGTGGTTGGGGGGGGGGGGGGCACGGTCTTCTGTTGCTTCAATGCATTTTGCTGAGAAGCAACAGGAACTTGATAATGTGATGCCTAGCACTGTACTATCACTTGTCTTTATTGCACCATGTAAGCGTTCTGTCTGTGTCTTGTGTGCTGTCCTCAGTGTTTTATAGGGTGGATGGAGGGTGTCTGGTTCCATGTTGCGTCAAAGATTTCTTCTTTGAAGCAGCAGGAGCACAACTTGGCTGGGTGGTGCTTAGTTCGTTCTTCGCGATATGACTGAAATACTGTTGAAAGCGACATTAAATCCTATTCACTCACTCACTCACTCACTCACGCAGCCCCGGTGTATAGCGCTGACGTCATGATTTATAAATAGAATTTTTTTTCTGGGCCGTAAAACTTGCCCAGCGTAGTGCAATGGGTACAAATAATGGGAAGCATATTTACACACCCAGCAGTCTCATTGATATATAGTCAAAAAACGAGAAGGGGTTCATACCCTGGGAGGTGTCAATATAAATTGGAGCTGCGAGCAGCGGCTACACAGGGCTTAGTGTACATGCCTATGCTCGGAAGAGGCCGCCAAACCGTGCAGCTAATCAACAGTATTTTGCTTTCAGAGCAACCGACCATGGCCTTCCTGATATATCGCAGCAGCCTAGAAATCTGTACCTATCAGGGTTCAAGAGAATAAGCCTTTGCAACGTTTTTCACAAAATTCAAAATGGCGGCAAAACCAAGTGACGTACGAGCAAAATTTTTGCATATTCGGGATCCCCATAACTTACAGTATATTTTCATAACTTGTTCCGTCCAAATCCGTGACTTAAAAATCCGCCCATTTTGATTGGTCGATGACGGCCATCTTTCTTAATGGATGAACTGTTCAAATCTAAGAATTAGAGACATCGATCAGTTGATTCTTAGTGCCAAGTTTCGTATCAATCGGTTAAGCGGTTTAAGATGACATTATCTTAGACGGTTTGGGTTTAATCCAATATGGCCGACAAACAGTTCAGTCAACCAACAGTTTTTGCTTTCAGTGAAACATACCCTGGCCTTCCGATATGTCGCAGTAGCCTGGAAACCTGTACCTATCAAGTGTTCAAGGGAATAAGCCCTTGCAAAATTGGTAATGTTTTTCACAAAATTCAAGATGGTGGCCAAACCACGTCGCCTAGGAGCAAATGGTTTGCATATTCGTGGTCGCCATATCACACAGTATATTTATCATAACTGGTTCTGTCCAAATCCGTTACTTGAAAGTTCGCTCATTTTGACTGGTCGATGGCGGCCATTTTTCTTAAGGGATGGACTTTTCAAATGAAAGAGTGAGAGACCTCCATCCATTGATCATTTGTGCCAAGTTTTATATCGATCAGCGCAGCGGTTGCAGAGAAAAATGTCTAAGAAGATTTTAAACTAAATCCAAGATGACCGCCAAGCCATCTCACCAATCAGAATCAACTTGGTATATGCACTAGATCCCTTCCATCAGAATATATGCTGAACTGAAAGTTTGGGCTCATTCGGTCGACTAGTTTATTAGATATCTTCGAGACAAAATCATGTGGAATAATAATAATAATCCGAACGATTCCAATAGGGGTCCCCTAAAAATGGGGTTCAGGCACACAGAGGATAGCATGAGAGACTTTATTTTTTATTTCGCTCAATCTGATTAAAATTCAGACTTAATAATCGCTCCTCTATCGGACATCTCGCTAATTAAGATCTGGGACAGTCTATATCTTAAATCTGTCGCGCATGTCAGACTGGCAACCAATCACAGTCCAACTTCAACGGGTGAATAAGTGCCTATTCGAGCAAATAATAATCTTCGATGATTGCTCATGGAGAGCAAGAACTTCGTGGATTTTTCTGCGCTTCGTTCACTACAGAAATAATCGGATAGTCACCTATTCGCCCGTTGAAGTTGGACTGTGATTGGTCGCCAGTTTGACATGCGCGACAGATTTAAGATACAGACTGTCCCAGATGTTAATTAGCGACATATCCGATAGAGGAGCGGTTATTAAGTCTGAGTTTTAATCAGATTGTATTTCGCTGGAAGAGGGTGTCCATTCAAATAGAGTGTACATGATTTGAACGTCATTTTTGTTCCTCACTAGATCGATGTTTTATTAAATAGATTTCGGAAACAGTTTGTTTCCTTCACATGAACATCCCGAAAAGTTGTCTCCGCTGTGGAGGCTAAGAATGTCCGGTGGCTAAGGCTGTCCGACTCCTATCTTCTAACCCAGTTAGGACACTTTTCCACATTGGAGACAAGTGTCCGTTTTTAGTTGCAATAGAAACGGATATGAGAAGGGACACTCGTCACCAGGACATTCTTAGCCACCACACCGTGTCCAAACAATAAAAACGCATTGTCAACCGTACAGTCACATGCACATGATTTGACAATTGGCCCCTGACTGTTCTCGAGAGATAGAATGATCAACACGTTCACAAGTTTTCATATAATTTATTCTCTCCAATGCTACGTCATACCCAAGCTGGGGGAGCTGCGTTGGTTCTGTTTACAATTCAAGTATGCAATTGTCCGTTTAGCATGTGCATCGGCGGCTGCTCTTTTACCATAAGAAGCCGCCATTAGATGTTGCATCTATACTATTCTCCCTGGTCCGTTAGATGTATTCTCTGCTGCTCTTGTCCTATCAAAACCTGCCATTTTGTCTTTCGTCAATCTTCAGTCAAGTTCGCTTTTGTCCGTTAGACGTATCCCTAATCGTCGATGTGCATGTCCTGGAACAGCTGTTTGCGCATTTTTATCGTATTTCGCAGGGCCTCGATGGACGATAGTCCCATATCCTCTTCCAGGTGAGGCTTGGTTTTCATGATGGACATGTGCGTGCGTAATAAAATGTAATCTATTGTTTAGCTGGTAAAATAAAATGTTTCTACGGAGCAATATTCAGTAGTGGGGTAATACTGGTGAACCATACTGCCTCACTAAATTTATTGATACGCATGTCCTTCTCCAATACAGTACTAAATTAAAAAAAAGAACAAATCTTCTCTATTGTCGATGAGAGTTACAGAGGTAAACATTAGCTTCAGGACGAGCTATGAGGCCGATATTAAAATGTTGTACAGAACACATTCACGCTGACCGGCACCAGACATTCACCCCGTTCAAGGTTTAAACTTTCTCCAGACCAACATCGATCGGGTTCCCTCTCAAATCAGTAGACAGTTATTTTGCTATCTGTGCTCTCAGTTTTCTCCATCAAGTGAGGTATGGGTCATGATCACAATACAGACAGGGAGTAGTATTCCTCAAACAAGCATCATTGGCTATAGACATAATCTATGATTGTTTTCACTGGCTGGTCGTAACAAAGTTCACTTTTTGCTGGTACTCCAAAATGAAAACAGTAGTATACAAAGCGTAAATAGAGTCTCATTGCCCCCAAAAATCTGCATATGACCTCTGTGACGTCACGCGACAGCCAATCAGAAGCGAGTATTGTGTCACATGGGGTCATGTGTGGTGGTGGGTGGTGGGTGGTGGGCTTAAGATGGCGGCTGTGGTGGTGGGTGGTGGGTGGTGGGTTTAAGATGGCGGCTGTGGTGGTGGGTGGTGGGTGGTGGGTTTAAGATGGCGGCTGTGGTGGTGGGTGGTGGGTGGTGGGTTTAAGATGGCGGCCTGGATGTATTCATCCGCGGTGATGCGGTCTGGCCGCGGTTTTGGCGGTGATTCGGTCTCGGGAAAGCTCAAGTGGAGAAAAAGTAGAGTCCCCAGAAGGTGCTCTGGGGTCGAGGAGGTATCAAAGTGAAGCCAGAAGGGGCATCTAATGGGCTGGGTGGGTTAGCCAAATTCTCTGCATGCGTGGTGGCCGCTGCCAGTAAAATAGCCGTGCTGGAGCTAGGGAAGCCAAATAAGGTCCGATGCTGGGTCGAGTGAGGTATCAAAGTACATTCGTGAAGGGCATCTGATGGGCTGGGTGTGATTGAAATATTTGGCATTACGTGCGGTGGCCTCCAAGGATATGGAAGAATGTTGGAGCTAGGAGCTCGTACTTCACAGTCCAGTGGTAATGATGAGGTATCAAAGTGAAGCTTAGGTGAGGGGGTATCTGATGGGCTGGGTGTGGGGTTGAACTAGCGTCATTCTGCGCATGCGCGGTGGACCAAGGGTATGGAAATAGACGTTTTGGCATCTAGGGGAGCCACTATTGGTCCAGTGGGGTCATATGAGGTATCAATGTGAAGCATTCGTGAAGGGGCATCTCACTGGACTAGTGGGTTGAAATAGCGTCATTCTGCGCATGCGCGGTGGACCAAGGGTATGGAAATAGACATTTTGGCATCTAGGGGAGCCACTATTGGTCCAGTGGGGT
This sequence comes from Hanleya hanleyi, assembly GCA_036873755.1. Classification (NCBI taxonomy): domain Eukaryota; kingdom Metazoa; phylum Mollusca; class Polyplacophora; order Lepidopleurida; family Hanleyidae; genus Hanleya; species Hanleya hanleyi. The sequence goes on from JAVTVY010046889.1 coordinate 130,662, forward strand.
ACGGTTGGGCTGGGGGTGGGGTTGAACTATACCGTTTAGGTGTATTGAGCTGCTCTATCTAATTTTTATCTATTTTTACATCTTTTCCAGCTGTCAACTGTTATGGTTAGGCCACAATGTTGCCATTTTCCCTCCCTACATTTAGCGTTCATAAAACATTCAAGCTAGTCTGGTGATAATAAAATTTAAAGATCACATGTCCAACACATACTCACATAATGAAAGCAAGAATCGAACTTGCGACCCCTCGAGATGAAGGATACCCGTCCAGGTTTCATTTTTTGAGGTGTACTGAAATGCTCTCTCTAATTTATGCCACGGTATCTATTTTTACATCTAGGTTGAAGATTTATATCGACACTGCTATACACTTTTCGAGATGTGTTTTCACTTTCGATGAAAGCACAAAACAGTCTAAAATGAGTCTAAAAAAATTCACCTACGCTAATATTTTCTAGTGTTTTGTAGAATATAGATTCGCGTTCATTTCTATTTCGTCAAGAAAAAATGTTTTGTAGAATATAGATTCGCGTTCCTTTCTATTTCGTCAAGAACAAATTTTCATCTCGAAAATTGGCAGATTGAAATGTTCTCTCTCTCTCTCTCTCTCTCTCTCATTTTATGCCACGGTATCTATTTTTACAGCTGTCAACTGTTATGGTTTGGTCACAATGTTGCCATTTTCTCCCCTATATTTAGCGTCCACAAAAAGAAGAGTATATTACAGCAATTATGTTCAAGAAAAGACCCCGCTAGAAAATTGTCTTCAAATTGTCTGTTGTTGTGGGAGTATAAAAAAATCCTGGTCAACAGGGGCGCGTATATTATCAGCGTATGTGTTTATAATTGCTGAAATCAGTGTTTTTGTTTATGTTGGGAGTTACTTCCCCTTGATCACTGTACGTTTACTTTGATCGTAATAAAATTCGTATCGTATCGTATCGTATCGTATCGTATATTTCGTGCGACGCTATGTTGCCAATGCATTGAAATTTGAATAGGTTGTCTGCATGGGTTTCAACGCAAGTATAGTACTAAAGTCTAGCTTACCTGATAAAAGAGTTTAGTCCAGATGTATACCTATATTCCACACTCCCGGACGTTTGATGCATATCTGGGGGCTGTTTTTTTCCTAGGTGGGTATAACACACCATGAAGCCTTCATCACGATGCATTCGTATCCTAAAAAAATATGGGTATCACCACGAATCTCATTCCATATATATTTTTTCGAAATTCACAGATATTTCCATCGGTAAAACCGGTGTTCAGTATACCACATGGATGAAATGAACGCACTAAACTATGAAGCTAATGATTTTGGTCAGCGGCACACACATGCTCCCTGGTTTGGTGTCGACATCCCAGCGGCTTTCTGTTTCTTGGCTTGTCACGGATTTTTTCGAAATTCACAGATATTTCCATCGGTATAAATCCGGTCTTCAGTTTACCACATGGATAAAATGAAAACACTAAACTATCAAGCTAATGATTTCGGCCAACGGCACACACACATGTTTCCTGGCTCTTCCTGGTGTCATGGTGTCGACACTCCAGCGGTTTTCTGTTTCTGGGGTGTGACGGTAGATGAATTTCTCCCCCCCATACACCCACGTGGGGTAGGTGTAGCAAAACAGATGGTATTCAGCCAATGAACTATAAGAAAAAGATATGTGTGTGCATATTAATAAACCACGTTGGCTGTATAGGTCGTAGAAAATGAGCGCCTAAATAATGAACACATTTCATTACACTGTTGCGAATTGTTGCGAGTGCACGGGTGACTCAGTTCGTTTTTATATCCAGCTTTCACAGAATAGAATATCGGCTTATAAATTTGGGGTGGTGTGGGTAATTCGACATTCTTCAAGGCCCTCCTTGAAAGTCTGAAAGATTTCGTATTTCTCAGTTTGATGAAAACATTATTTTTCGGCTACAAATAAATAATGCGTGAATTCTGATAGAACGTGAAACAATGTTTTATTCAGGTGAACAATTACTATATATTACGTATACAAGGTAATTTCAATAATACAAACAAGTCAATTCAATTCTTTTTATTGCTCGACTCAATTTACCTGGATACTTAGCAATGAGAGTCCACTGATTTGTTTAGCTGTAGCTGAGTTCCTACATAAAGTGTCTATCTTCCGAAGTGACACCAGCAGTAAGCAAAACAAAATATAAACCAGTAGTTAAAAGACCGTGTATGGTACTTGTATATTACATGATATATTGTTTAGTGGTATGTATCTCGGGTATGGGGAGGGAGTCAGCAAAATGAGGGGTGGGCTGTTTTGATAGGTAATGTTGGAATTTTTGTAATGTTTTGATTGTTGACTCCTTGCGGGCGCTTTGATTAGCATAAATAAAGTTCTATTCTATTCTATTCTCTCACATATAGAGTATGGCAAATGCCATAATAATAACAAAATAATATAAAAGACAATGGATACAGAGATAAAGCCTGTTACTGTGGCAATATCAATTTGTAAAGAAAGAAGATAGAACTAAGTAGACTCAGCTAGGTTGGGCATTTATCTGGTCGTTCCTATATATATTATGTATGTACATCGCTATTTCACCATGTTCTGATTTCTGAGTATCTATCAGTGCATGGGTGAATACTTTCATCCGATGGGGGTGGTGGTCAGTTTAACCACGAAGAACGTAACATTGGTCAATATCTCCATTATCCACTTGGTGTTACAATTCAAGAACACTCTTGTCCAATTAGAGGCCACCATTTGCATCTGTCATATTCGTTCCTGTCCGTTAGATGTATTCTTGTCCAATCAGAAGTCTCCATTCCAGAAAGTTCCATCTTCGGCCATGTTCGCTTTGAACCGTTTATTCTAATCATCGTCGGGCAGCCCAGGAAACCGTTGAGGCAACATATCCTCAGATACATGTTTGTGCATTCTGAGTATCTATCAGTGCATGGGTGAATACATTCACCCGATGGGAATATTCCGTAGTTTGGTCACGAAGAACGTAACATTGGTGACCCTCTCCACTGTCCACTCGGTGTTGGGGCGTTGTTGTTGGGCCCATTTCAAGGGATCCACGGTGTCCAGTTTCTCCAGCATCGTCTTTAGCGACACTCGGTTAATGATGGTAAACGGTTGGTCAAATACCCCGATGTTACTGCTCGGGTAAAAGTATCGGACTTGGTCTGTCTCCTTATGCCGCAGCACATAACCAAACGCCAGATTTAATTTGAAGGACGTAGCTTGGTCATTGAAGATGGCTTCCATGTAGCTGCGTAGACGGGCGAGGTCGGTCAGTCGGAAATTGTAGATATCTTGAATAGGGCGATGACGGTAGAAACAGTGCCGTATCATGGACCAGTGGCGCCGATAAATGTCACTCACTGGCTGGGCGTCCTGTAAGAGATCGCTAGGAACATTTATGGGCTCGTCCAGAAAATGTTCGATGTTGTCAGGCGTATGACTCGAAACCGTAACGGAGGGGTCCGGCTGGATATCCAGGCCCTCCTGGACCGTGGGTATAGGCAGGTTCTTCGTCATCGCATCACCAGTGGCGTTCGTCTCTCCGGGTTCATCTTCACTGGGTCTGACCTTCCGCGGCTCCTCTTTAGTGGAAAGTTGTCGCCCAAACCGTAGAGACGGGGCATGCATCAAACGTTGGTGCTGTCTAAACCGACTGGGTCGTTTGAAGAGTCGACCACAATCATTACATAGTACCGTCGCACCCGCGTGGAGTACCCTCTCATGACGCAGTAAATGATCCTCCCGATTGAATGACCGTGCGCAGATTATACAAGTATACCGGGCATCGTTGTGGATGGAGGCCTCGTGGCGTCGTAACTTATCTAGACGAGTAAACATCTTCTGGCAAGTTGTGCAAGTGAACATCTTGGTGGTTGACAGATTGTCTGATGAAACGGCCAGGCCGCCTCCCTTTTATAGCACGCTAGCTGGTGATCTATTTTTAGCACACTCAGTTCAACTATCCCCAAGTCGAGGGCCGAGCCGTGACATCTTCGGTAACCTCCGTGTCTCTTCGGTCACCTCCGTAACGTCAACGACCAACATGTAGACATATAGAGTATGTACGGCATGTTATGGTATTCATCAGTGCATGAGTGACGCATTCAGCCGATGGGGGTGGTCGGTCAGCTTGGTAACGAAAAACGTAACATTGGTCACACTCTCCACTGTCCACTTGGTGTTGGGGCGTTGTTGTTGGGCCCATTCCAAGGGATCCACGGTGTCCAGTTTCTCCAGCATCGTCTCTAGCGACGCCCGGTTAATGATGGTAAACGGTTGGTCAAATACCCGGATGTTACTGCTCGGGTAAAAATATCGGACTTGGTCTGTGTCCTTATGCTGCAGCACATAACCAAACGCCAGATTTAATTTGAAGGACGTAGCTTGGTCATTGAAGATGGCTTCCACGTAGTTGCGTAGACGGGTGAGGTCAGTCAGTCGGAAATTGTAGATATCTTGAATAGGGCGATGACGGTAGAAACAGTGCCGGATCATGGGCCAATGGCGCCGATAAATGTCACTCACTGGATGGTCTTCGTGTGACAGATCGCTGGGAACATTTATGGGTTCGCCCACGAAGTGTACTTTACCCTCCACGTCGTACAAAATCTGGCCCAAGGTCTTGTCGTCGGAATTTGACTGTTGAATTAGGGCGACATCATCATCGGCCCTCGTGCGATGGGTGGGAGTTCCCCCTGTTTCGATATTGATGCCTACGGGCTCTTCTACCTGCAAACGTGGCTGCGGAACAGGGTGTCGTGTGCGTTGGTGTCGCAGGTGGAAACCTTTACACCGCGCGCGCCGGGGCCAAAGGTCACTTCCGGTCACGTGAACGGAAGCGGAAGTGACCTCACAGAGGTCATATGCAAATGTCACTTCCGACCTCAGCTAGCGTGCTATAAAAGGGAAGCGGCCTGACCGTTTCATCAGACACTCTGTCAACCACCAAGATGTTCACTTGTACTACGTGCTCGAAATCATTCACTCGTCTGCACGACTTGCGCCGCCATGAGGCTACCAAGCACGAAGGAACCGCCCGGTATAACTGTACGATATGTACACTGTCGTTTCAGCGCCCGGATCATTTACAGCGCCACACACGTGCACGCCATGAAGTACCCAAGCGTCCATGCGAAGAATGTGGTCGGCTTTTCAAACTGACCAGTCAGTTGCTGCGACACCAACGCACACGACACCCTGTTCCGCAGCCACGTTTGCAGGTAGAAGAGCCCGTAGGCATCAATATCGAAACAGGGGGAACTCCCACCCATCGCACGAGGGCCGATGATGATGTCGCCCTAATTCAACAGTCAAATTCCGACGACAAGACCTTGGGCCAGATTTTGTACGACGTGGAGGGTAAAGTACACTTCGTGGGCGAACCCATAAATGTTCCCAGCGATCTGTCACACGAAGACCATCCAGTGAGTGACATTTATCGGCGCCATTGGCCCATGATCCGGCACTGTTTCTACCGTCATCGCCCTATTCAAGATATCTACAATTTCCGACTGACTGACCTCACCCGTCTACGCAACTACGTGGAAGCCATCTTCAATGACCAAGCTACGTCCTTCAAATTAAATCTGGCGTTTGGTTATGTACTGCAGCATAAGGAGACAGATCAAGTTCGATACTTTTACCCGAGCAGTAACATCCGGGTATTTGACCAACCGTTTACCATCATTAACCGGGCGTCGCTAGAGGCGATGCTGGAGAAACTGGACACCGTGGATCCTTGGAATGGGCCCAGCAACAACGCCCCGACACACAATGGGTCGTAGAGAGGGTGACCAATGCCACGTTTTTCGTTACCAAGCTGACCGACCACCCCCATCGGCTGAATGCGTCACTCATGCACTGATGAATACCATAACATGCCGTACATACCCTATATGTCTACATGTTGGTCGTTGACGTTACGGAGGTGACCGAAGAGACACGGAGGTTACCGAAGATGTCACGGCTCGGCCCTCGACTTGGGGATAGTTGAACTGAGTGTGCTAAAAATAGATCACCAGCTAGCGTGCTATAAAAGGGAGGCGGCCTGGCCGTTTCATCAGACAATCTGTCAACCACCAAGATGTTCACTTGCACAACTTGCCAGAAGATGTTTACTCGTCTAGATAAGTTACGACGCCACGAGGCCTCCATCCACAACGATGCCCGGTATACTTGTATAATCTGCGCACGGTCATTCAATCGGAAGGATCATTTACTGCGTCATGAGAGGGTACTCCACGCGGGTGCGACGGTACTATGTAATGATTGTGGTCGACTCTTCAAACGACCCAGTCGGTTTAGACAGCACCAACGTTTGATGCATGCCCCGTCTCTACGGTTTGGGCGACAACTTTCCACTAAAGAGGAGCCGCGGAAGGTCAGACCCAGTGAAGATGAACCCGGAGAGACGAACGCCACTGGTGATGCGATGACGAAGAGCCTGCCTATACCCACGGTCCAGGAGGGCCTGGATATCCAGCCGGACCCCTCCGTTACGGTTTCGAGTCATACGCCTGACAACATCGAACATTTTCTGGACGAGCCCATAAATGTTCCTAGCGATCTCTTACAGGACGCCTAGCCAGTGAGTGACATTTATCGGCGCCACTGGTCCATGATACGGCACTGTTTCTACCGTCATCGCCCTATTCAAGATATCTACAATTTCCGACTGACCGACCTCGCCCGTCTACGCAGCTACATGGAAGCCATTTTCAATGACCAAGCTACGTCCTTCAAATTAAATCTGGCGTTTGGTTATGTGCTGCGGCATAAGGAGACAGACCAAGTCCGATACTTTTACCCGAGCAGTAACATCGGGGTATTTGACCAACCGTTTACCATCATTAACCGAGTGTCGCTAAAGACGATGCTGGAGAAACTGGACACCGTGGATCCCTTGAAATGGGCCCAACAACAACGCCCCAACACCAAGTGGACAGTGGAGAGGGTCACCAATGTTACGTTCTTCGTGACCAAACTACGGAATATTCCCATCGGGTGAATGTATTCACCCATGCACTGATAGATACTCAGAATGCACAAACATGTATCTGAGAATATGTTGCCTCAACGGTTTCCTGGGCTGCCCGACGATGATTAGAATAAACGGTTCAAAGCGAACATGGCCGAAGATGGAACTTTCTGGAATGGAGACTTCTGATTGGACAAGAATACATCTAACGGACAGGAACGAATATGACAGATGCAAATGGTGGCCTCTAATTGGACAAGAGTGTTCTTGAATTGTAACACCAAGTGGATAATGGAGATATTGACCAATGTTACGTTCTTCGTGGTTAAACTGACCACCACCCCCATCGGATGAAAGTATTCACCCATGCACTGATAGATACTCAGAATGCGCAAACAACTATCTGAGGATATGTTGCCTCAACGTTATCCTGGCCTGCCCGACGATGATTAGAATAAACGGTTCAGATGGCACTTTCTGAAATGGAGACTTCTGATTGGACAAGAATACATCTAACGGACAGGAACGAATATGAAACATGCAAATGGTGGCCTCTGATTGGATAAGAATCTTCTTGAATTGTAAATATACCCAACGCGGCTCCCCCAGCGTGGGTATGATGTAACATTGGGGAGAATAAACTATATGAAAAAAACTTCTTGTTGTTGTTGTTCTCTCATGTGTCATCCTTGTTGTTGTTGCTGTTGTTGTTCTCTCTCCGGTCTATATCATGGCGTTATGTTAGAGTGTTAAGGTGTAACGACGAGCGTTGACGGGCATCACTGCATTTCGAAGAATTAGTGACAATTCCATGGAATATCAGAGCTTCTGATCTATTTCACCAGGGCGTTGACGCATTAAGAATGGTGTTGGTGGGCGTTGCTACAAGATGACTCCTCAGACGGTCCATTTGGACCACGGATGGTCCATCTCTACACCAAATACCTCCTTTCACTGCCCCAAAATGCTCACTTTCGCTACTACTCCTACTGATGACGTCACCAATGACGTCACAGATGACGCGAACATACCTCAAATCGAGGTCTGCACGCCGAAAACTACAAGATGACACCCCACACGACGCATTCGGACCAAGGATGGTCCATCTCTACCCCAAATACCTTCCTTCACTGCCCCAAAATGCTCACTTTCGCTACTACTCGTACTGATGACGTCACCAATGACGTCACAGATGCTGTGAACAGCCCCAAATCGGGGTCTACACCCTGAGAGCTACAAAATGACACCTCCCAGGACGCATTCGGACCAAGGATGGTCCATCTCTACACCAAATACCTTCCTTTCACTGCCCCAAAATACCCACTTTACTTACTACTCGTACTGATGACGTCACCGATGACGTCACAGGTGACGTGAACAGCCCTCAAATCGGGGTCTACACCCCGAGAGCTACAAGATGACACCTTCCAGGACGCATTCGAACCGTGAATAGTTCATGTCGACCCCAAATACCTTCATGTACTGCCCCAAAATGGTCACTTTACTTACTACAACCAACTGCGCATGCGCAGATTAACGCGACTTGCACTTAAAAACACACCATTCTGACTCTAACCCACACAAGCTTCACTTTGACACCTTCCACGACCTATTCGGACCCATAGCGGTCCATCTCTACCCCAAACACACACCCACATACCCCCCAAAATGCCTGATTTCTCTACTACGGCCAGACTGCGCATGCGCAGATTGACACGCCATTCTGACTCTACCCACACAAGCTTCACATTGATACCTCACACGACCCATTCGAACCGTGAATAGCCCATCTCTAACCCAAACACACACCCACATACCCCCCAAAATGCCTACTTTCTATACTACGGGCCAGGCTGCGCATGCGCAGACTATTGAACACGGACGAACCATTAGTGTAGTCAAGTGCTCCTCCACGAGAGCTTCAAAATAAGACCTCACTCGACCCCATTGGACCATTAGGGACTCACCTAGACTCCAACATGTCCACCCCGTATGGCCCTATACACCCATAGCCATGCAGTATAGGCCTATGGGCCTACCCAGGCCTCGGTGACTTTTTTCAAAAATTTCACCGATTCGCTCCGGGACACTTCCTATCGTGTTCTAAATGACGAGACGTGAAAAACAAATCCAAACAACCCTACCGCAAATGTATAGAAGTAGGTTTCCCAGGGGGACAAACATTGATCCTATACCCCCAGTATGGGACTATATGGATCTATATGGGTCTCGGTGACTTTTTCAAAAATTTCACCGATTCGCTCCGGGACACTTCCTATCATGTTCTAAATGACGAGACGAGTAAAACGAGTCCCCACAACCCTACCGCAAATGTATAGAAGTACGTTTCCCAGGGGGACAAACATTGATCCTATACCCCCAGTATGGGACTATATGGGGCTATATCGTACTTTTTCAAAAATTTCACCGATTCGCTGCGGGACACTTCCTATCACGTTTGTCTTGACGAGACTAAGAAAACGAGACCCCACAACCTATACCGCAAATGTCGAGAAGTAGGTTTCCCAGGATGGTCCTATACCCCCATACACCATATAGGCATTTTCACGTAATTTAAAATAAAGTCCGTGTTCCGTATTTTTTCAGGAAAATTTTTACATCCATCCACCCATGCTTGAAATATACTTCACTTTGATACCTCATACAACTCCATCGGCCCATTAGGGGCTCCCCTAGCTCCAAAACGTCTAGCAGGACCCATACAAGGTCCAGTTTTCGACACTAGGTGACCACATCCCGGCGAAATGGCCAGTTTTCGACACCGGATGTGCCGCCATCTTGAACATACGTGCCGCCATCTTGGATATGTCCCATAATGCACCGGGTCAAAATACTAGCTTCTGATTGGCTGAGAGCTCTGTGACGGATTTGAAATACTCGCTTCTGATTGGACGAGAGCTCCGCATTGCGTCTGCGCATGCGCAGAATGATATTCCTACCGCACACCCAACCCATCAGATGCCCCTTCACGAATGCTTCACTTTGATACCTCACTCGGCCCATTGGACCATTAGGGGCTACCCTAGATACCAAAACGGCTATTTTCATACCCTTGGGCCACCGCGCATGCGCAGAATGGTGACAACGCCCAAGCCGCTAGTCAAGTCAGATGCCCCTTCACCTAAGCTTCGCTTTGATACCTCACTCGACCCCATTGGACCATGAGTAACTCCCCTACATGCCAACACGGCTATTTCCATACCCTTGGGCCACCGCGCATGCGCAGAATGGTGACAACGCCCAAGCCGCTAGTCCAGTGAGATGCCCCTTCACGAATGCTTCACTTTGATACCTCAAATGACCCCATCGGACCATTATTGGCTTCGCTAGCTCCCAACACGGCTATGTTCATACCCTTGGGACACCGCGCATGCGCAGAATGACGCTATGTCAACCCACTAGTCCAGTGAGATGCCCCTTCACATAGGATTCACTTTGATACCTCATATGACCCCATCGGACCAGTAGTAACTCCCCTAGCTCCAACACAGCTATTTTCATACCCTTGGGCCACCGCGCATGCGCAGAATGACGCTATTTCAAACCCACTAGTCCAGTCAGATGCCCCCTCACCTAGGCTTCACCTTGATACCTCACTCGACCCCACTGGACCAGTAGTAACTCCCCTAGCTCCAACACGGCTATTTCCATACCCTTGGGCCACCGCGCATGCGCAGAATGACGCTAGTTCAACCCACACCCAGCCCATCAGATGCCCCCTCACATAGGCTTCACATTGATACATCACTCGACCCCACTGGACCAGTAGTAACTCCCCTAGCTCCAACACGGCTATTTCCATATCCTTGGGCCACACGAGTTGTCTCCCTTGCGTCAATGTGTGCAGATGGCGCTACGGTCGACGCCGTGATGGGGAAAGGGCGTCCCCGCACCATCCTGGAGCCGCCATTTTGTTTGTTGTTTTCTTGCGGAGATACACGGGACAATAAACACTCGACCCTAGGGTGGTACAGATGCTAGACTGATCCGATTAACATGGTACAACACCTATAGATTATGTTTATTATTATTATATGGCTTAGAGGGTTTTTTGAGGGTAATGTCAGGGTTTTTTCTCCCCGTGACCTCCCCACCGCCTCGTTTGCTCCCTTGCGCCGCCATCTTAAACCCACCACCCATCCCACCACCCATCCCACAGCCGCCATCTTAAACCCACCACCCATCCCACCACCCATCCCACAGCCGCCATCTTAAACCCACCACCCATCCCACCACCCATCCCACAGCCGCCATCTTAAACCCACCACCCATCCCACCACCCATCCCACAGCCGCCATCTTAAACCCACCACCCATCCCACCACCCATCCCACAGCCGCCATCTTAAACCCACCACCCATCCCACCACCCATCCCACAGCCGCCATCTTAAACCCACCACCCATCCCACCACCCATCCCACAGCCGCCATCTTAAACCCACCACCCATCCCACAGCCGCCATCTTAAACCCACCACCCATCCCACCACCCATCCCACACGCATGCGCACACCGCCCTAATACCCCCCCAAAACAGGTCGCTGTGACGTCACAAAAGGTTCTGCGCATGCGCAGTGGGGGGCTGTTGCGTTGAAATGCTCGGTGTATACTACTAGCGTGTATTTCAGACACCTGCCAGTAAATAAACAAAGGATTCAATCGACAGGAAATCTCTGAGAAAACCTCAAGCGTCCTTCAAACTGACAGCAATTGTTTACCACGACCCTGTTGCCATTGGCCTGCTGATTTCCAGTTTAGTGTTTATACCGTGACCAGCCAGTTAACAAACATTCACTGGGATATGTCCATGGTCCGTACCAGAGCACAAAAGGTAAAGGTCTAAGTTGCTTGATCCAGTTCATGTCTTTGAATGAAACTGCATCTAATAGTTTCTGTAGTGACATGTACAAGATACCAAATCTTCAATACGCTTTCTGCAAATCTCGGGCCTTTTCTTTACGGAAGGCGGCCGAAAGCATGGAGACTCGGTATTTGTGTCATGTAGATTTATAGTTTGGTTCCCCTGAAAAGGAACAATATGCTATGGGGCGGATTCACAATTGTTCGTACAGATGGATGTCAGCAAAACAAAGCCAGGAAATATGCTGATTGGCTGATAATACAGGAAACGTGGAACACACGAGACGGGGAACTTTTCTGGCGCGTAAATTCGAAGGGGCATCAATTCTGCTGCGCAAGGGAAACTACTCCTAATCACGATTGACACAAGCGGCGCGGCTGCGTTATTTCGACTATGCTTTTCTATTCTAGATTGAGGGATTGTCGTACAAATTATTCCTGCCTGGAAATAGAGACGGAAATATATGCGGTTGGTATTCTTATTGGAGCGATATGCAGGATGTGAGAAATAATGACGTTTTGGCGAGTAAAAAGCAACCATATGACTCAACAGCTAGGAGAGCTTCCCACGGCTATGTTCAAAGATCTGTGGAAATTTAGCAAGAGCCAAAGTCTACAAAGATCATTTCCAATGAGTAAATCGGGGCCGATCTGCATTTGGTGAAATTGTTTGACCACACGGTAATATCCTTTCACGTACCGGTATGCAAATATATTTCATCTTGGTCTTTCCCTCCAAACATTATGCGAGTTCTTAAACGTGCGACAATTTGTTATGCTAGTAAAGTATTGTTCTTCTCGCATGCTAACTTATACATTCTACAACTAACCCTATTATTTACTAAATAAAAGTACCTTATGTTTTACTTCAGATTGAGATGACGATTCTATATTTCACAACCACATATTATCATCATACTAACCACAGACAGAGAATGAGTTGTTTTAAAATTGATTTCTTTGACCCATATTGTTTATTCTGATAGACACCTGAGACGGGGAACACATCATCGTTGTCCGAGTTCTAGCATGCCAAAGTCGACCACCGGGTTAAGAGTACTGAGTGTTATCTCTATATATACATGTCACCTGGAAGAGAGTACCGATAATACGTATGGAATTTACTTTGGTTGGAAGTTTCGCTACAATATTAAACTTGGCATACAGAATACAAATTTTCTCCTCGTGTTTCAAGCAATGCTTATACTTGAGGCATGAAAAACAAGTCATAGAACAATATAATTACAAACGATAACAGGAAGGAAAAAACTAAAAGAAAGAAGTTTTGTCTATAAGAATGACAGCGATTGTCATGTCTTTCCAGCGGCAAATAGGCGATGCCTTGGCCCGTTGGTCTAATCGGTCAAACTTTTTGATTCCAGATTAAGAATTGTTCTTATGATTTTTTCTTCCAACAAGTGAATATGAAAAGCCTCTGTGCTGACAATGACTTTCAAAGATTGAATAGCCGTGTTGGTGGATGCTGCAGTAGGACATATTTCCTCAAGTAATGAGTTGAGCAGACAAACTGCATTGGAGGAATATGACCTGATGACAGTACAGTGTGATTCCAAGTTCAGCTGAATGGATGACCACGTGGAACAGCGCATCAAGTATGAAAGCATAATGGTTTGAAGTAACATTTCCATAAGTTTATGCAGAATAGAAAATCTAAATACATAGATAGTATTTATATCTTCAGCAATTCCGAAAAATAGTAAAACTCGCAACAAAATAATGCAAAACGAAGATCAACAATAGAGGAACATCTGTATTTTTATACATATAAATTCATGTATTAATGGTATGTTACAGCACATGTCATCGGAAAAAAGACAATGACATAACATGAATTACTAATGTTTTACAAAGTGTGGACATATCCGACTTTCACAGCGCGTATTTCAGACACATGTCCGTAAATAAGTAAAGGATTCAATCGACAGGAAATCTCTGAGAAAACCCCAAGCGTCCTTCAAACTGACAGCAATTGTTTACCACGACCCTGTTGCCATTGGTCTGCTGATTTCCAGTTTAGTATTTATACCGTGACCAGCCAGTTTACAAACATTCACTGGGATATGTCCATGGTCCGTACCAGAGCACAGAAAGTAAAGGGCTATAAGTTGCTTCATCGAGTTCATGTCTTTGAATGAAACTGCAGCAAATAGATTCTGTAGTGACATGTACAAGACACCAAATCTTCGAACGCCTTCTGCTAATCTCGGGCCTTTTCTGTACGGAAGGCGGCTGAAAGCATGGGGACTCGGTATTTGTATCATGTACATTTATAGTTAGGTTCCGCTGAAAAGGAAAAATATGCTATGGGGAGGATTCACAATTGTTCGTACAGATGGATGTCGGCAAAACAAACCCATGAAATATGCTGATTGGCTGATAATTCAGGAAACGTGGAACACACGAGACGAGGAACTTTTCTGTCGGGTAAATTCGAAGGGGCATCAATTCTGCTGCGCACGGGAAACTACTCCTAATCACGATTGACACAAGCGGCGCGGTTGCGTTATTTCGGCTATGCTTTTCTATTCTAGATTGAGGGATTGTCGTACAAATTATTCCTGCCTGGAAATAGAGACGGAAATATATGCGGTTGCTATTCTTATTGGAGCGATATGCAGGATGTGAGAAATAATGACGTTTTGGCGAGTAAAAAGAAACCATACGACTCAACAGCTAGGAGAGCTTCCCACGGCTATGTTCAAAGATGTGTGGAAATTTAGCAAGAGTCAAAGTCTACAAAGACCATTTCCAATGAGTAAATCGGGACCGATCTGCATTTGGTGAAATTGTTTGACCACACGGTAATATACTTTCACGTTCCAGTATGCAAATATATTTCATCTAGGTCTTTCCCTCCAAACATCATGCAAGTTCTAAAACGTTCGACAATTTGTCATGCTAGTAAAGTATTGTTCTTCTCGCATGCTAACTTATAAATTCTACAACTAACCCTATTATTTACACAATAAAAGCACCTAATGTTTTACTTCAGATTGAGATGACGATTCTATATTTCACAACCACATATTATCACCATACTAACCACAGACAGATAATGAGTTGTTTTAAAATTGATTTCTTTGACCCATATTGTTTATTCTGATAAACACCTGAGACCGCGAACACATCATCGTTGTCCGAGTTCTAGCATGCAAAAGTCGACCACCGGGTTACGAGTACTGAGTGTCATCTCTATATATACATGTCACCTAGAAGATAGTACCGATAATACGTATAGAAATTACTTTGGTTGGACGTTTCGCTACAATATTAAACTGGGCATACAGAATACAAATTTTCTTCTTGTGTTTAAAGCAATGCTTATATCTCAGGCATGAAATAAATGTCATAGAACAATATAATTAGAAACAAAAAAAATGAAGGAAAAAACTAAAAGAAAGAAGTTTTGTCTATAAGAATAACAGCGATTGTCATGTCTTTCCACCGGCAAATAGGCGATGCGTGGGCCCGTTGGTGTTATCGGTAAAACTATTTTATTCCAGATTAAGAATTGTTCTTATGATTTTCCCTTCCAACAAGTGAATATGAAAAGTCTCTGTGCTGACAATGACTTTCAAGGATCGAATAGCTGTGTTGGTGAATGCAGTAGGACATATTTCCTCAAGTAATGAGTTGAGCAGACAAACTGCTTTGGAGGAATATGACCTGACGACAGTACAGTGTGAATCCAAGTTCAGCTGAATGGATGACCACGTGGAACAGCGCATCAAGTATGAAGGCATAATAGTTTGAATTAACATTTCCATAAGTTTATGCAGAATAGAAAACCTAATTACACAGATATTATTCATATCTTCAGCAATTCCGAAAAATAGTAAAACTCGCAACAAAATAATACAAAGCGAAGATGAACAATAGAGGAACATCTGTATTTTTATACATATAAATTCATGTATTAATGGTATGTTACAGCACATGCCATCGAAAAAAGGACAATGACATAGCATGAATCACTAATGTTTTACGAAATGTGGACATATCCGACTTTCACAGCGTGTATTTCAGACACCTGCCAGTAAATAAACAAAGGATTCAATCGACAGGAAATCTCTGAGAAAACCTCAAGCGTCCTTCAAACTGACAGCAATTGTTTACCACGACCCTGTGGCCATTGGCCTGCTGATTTCCAGTTTAGTGTTTATACCGTGACCAGCCAGTTAACAAACATTCACTGGGATATGTCCATGGTCCGTACCAGAGCACAAAAGGTAAAGGTCTAAGTTGCTAGATCCAGTTCATGTCTTTGAATGAAACTGCATCTAATAGTTTCTGTAGTGACATGTACAAGATACCAAATCTTCAATACGCCTTCTGCAAATCTCGGGCCTTTTCTTTACGGAAGGCGGCCGAAAGCATGGAGACTCGGTATTTGTGTCATGTAGATTTATAGTTT
This sequence comes from Hanleya hanleyi, assembly GCA_036873755.1. Taxonomy (NCBI): domain Eukaryota; kingdom Metazoa; phylum Mollusca; class Polyplacophora; order Lepidopleurida; family Hanleyidae; genus Hanleya; species Hanleya hanleyi. The sequence continues at coordinate 146,966 of JAVTVY010046889.1, forward strand.
GGTTCCGCTGAAAAGGAACAATATGCTATGGGGCGGATTCACAATTGTTCGTACAGATGGATGTCAGCAAAACAAAGCCAGGAAATATGCTGATTGGCTGATAATACAGGAAACGTGGAACACACGAGACGGGGAACTTTTCTGGCGCGTAAATTCGAAGGGGCATCAATTCTGCTGCGCAAGGGAAACTACTCCTAATCACGATTGACACAAGCGGCGCGGCTGCGTTATTTCGGCTATGCTTTTCTATTCTAGATTGAGGGATTGTCGCACAAATTATTCCTGCCTGGAAATAGAGACGGAAATATATGCGGTTGGTATTCTTATTGGAGCGATATGCAGGATGCGAGAAATAATGACGTTTTGGCGAGTAAAAAGCAACCATATGACTTAACAGCTAGAAGAGCTTCCCACGGCTATGTTCAAAGATCTGTGGAAATTTAGCAAGAGCCAAAGTCTACAAAGACCATTTCCAATGAGTAAATCCGGGCCGATCTGCATTTGGTGAAATTGTTTGACCACACGGTAATATCCTTTCACGTACCGGTATACAAATGTATTTCATCTTGGTCTTTCCCTCCAAACATTATGCAGGTTCTTAAACGTGCGACAGTTTGTTATGCTAGTAAAGTATTGTTCTTCTCGCATGCTAACTTATACATTCTACAACTAACCCTATTATTTACTAAATAAAAGTACCTTATGTTTTACTTCAGATTGAGATGACGATTCTGTATTTCACAAGCACATATTATCATCATACTAACCACAGACAGAGAATGAGTTGTTTTAAAATTGATTTCTTTGACCCATATTGTTTATTCTGATAGACATCTGAGACGGGGAACACATCATCATTGTCCGAGTTCTAGCATGCCAAAGTCGACCACCGGGTTAAGAGTACTGAGTGTCATCTCTATATATACATGTCACCTGGAAGAGAGTACCGATAATACGTATGGAATTTACTTTGGTTGGAAGTTTCGCTACAATATTAAACTTGGCATACAGAATACAAATTTTCTCCTCCTGTTTCAAGCAATGCTTATACCTGAGGCATGAAAAAAATGTCATAGAACAATATAATTAAGAAAGATAAGAGGAAAGAAAAAACTAGAAGAAAGAAGTTTTGTCTATAAGCATGACAGCGATTGTCATGTCTTTCCAGCGGCAAATAGGCGATGCCTGGGCCCGTTGGTCTAATCGGTAAAACGTTTTTATTCCAGATTTAGAATTGTTCTTATGATTTTCCCTTCCAACAAGTGAATATGAAAAGTCTCTGTGCTGACTGACTTTCAAAGATCGAATAGCTGTGTTGGTGGATGCAGTAGGACATATTACCTCAAGTAATGGGTTGAGCAGACAAACTGCATTGGAGGAATTACCTGGCGAAAGTACAGTGTGATTCCAATTTCACCTGATTGGTTGACCACGTGCAACAGCGCATCAAGTATGAAAGCAAAATGGTTTGAATTGAGGTTTCCATAAAATAATGCAGGATAGAAGTTCTAATTTCGTAGTTATTTTTATATCGTCAGTAATTCTGAAAAATACTAAAACTCACAACAAACTAGTACAAAGCGAAGATCTACAATAAAGGAACGTCTGTATTTTTATACCTTCATGTATTATTGTTCATGTATTATTGGTGTGTTACAGCAGATGTCATCGAAAGAAGACAATGACATAACACGAATTACTAATGTTTGACCACTTGTGGACATATCCGACTTACACTGCGTGTATTTCAGACACCTGCCCGTAAATAAACAAAGGTTTCAATCGACAGGAAATCTCTGAGAAAACCCCAAGCGTCTTCCAAACTGACAGCAATTGTTTACCATAACACTGTTCCCATTGGTTCGCTGATTTCCAGTTTAGTATTTATACCGTGACTAACCAGTTTACAAGCGTTCACTGGGATATGTCCATGGTCCGTACCCAGAGCACAGAAGGTAAGGGGCTAAGCTGCTTGTTTCCGATCAGGTTTGTGGAGAAAACTACAGCAAATAGTTTCTGTACTGACATGTACAAGATACCAAATCTTCAATACGCTTTCATCTCGGGCCTTTTCTTTACGGAAGGTGGCTGAAAGCATGGGGACTTGATATTTGTATCATGTACATTTATAGTTTTGTTCAGCTGAAAAGGAACACTTTGCTATGAGGCGGATGCACAATTGTTCGTATACAAATGGATATCGACACAACAAAGCCATGAAGTTTGCTGATAGGCTGATAATACATAGAATAGAATAGATTTATTTGCATAAATATGCCCAGGTAGGCTAAAAGCACAACAAACAAACAAACAACCAGACAACCAACCAGACATATAGCGTACACGCCCAAAACTAAAGTGTCGAAACTCACCCGCAAAGCGCCGAAACAACCCCTCAAGTGTGTCCAGAGGGACAACACTTAGAGAGCAGTCCCTGTGGACACACCTAAACGGTCATTCCAACACCCCACGAGCAAGCCTAAACACCCCAGTCCTAAGCGTGTACTAATGAACAGTATACAAATTTGGGCTCCCCTGAGCTTGTAGCTTTATACTAATTACGAAGAGGCATGGTGTTGGTCAACTAAATACGAGCCATCGAGCATAAACAGATGCTACCCAGATACACTAGATGCTGCATCCGGGGAACATCCATTCACGCCCAACGGCCGTACCCAATCGACCAACACCAAGCACCCATAGGCGAGTAATTATCAGGTATAAAAGTGCATGGTGGCAGGAGAGATCAGACATACATGGATAATGAGGAGATTGATACACTCTAAGCAATTAATATGCTATAACAATTGGAAACAATCATATGTATACTTCGCAACTGCTTCCATCACCCATTGATTTGTCGACGACAGTATGTCACGAATCGTGAGGTTATTTGCACCATATTTTATAAATGGGCATATAATGTTCAAAAGACACTGTCGCTCTTTAGCGAATCTTGAGCATTCCAACAGGAAGTGAGTTTCACTATCAACAATTTTACAATGTTCACATACTCGGTCATCTCTGGGAATTCCATGATAGCGCCCTCTTTCTATCTGTAATTTGTGGGCGCTGAAAATGACAAGAAACGTGGAACACACAAGACGGGTAATTTTTCCGGCGGGTAAATTGGAAGAGACATCAATTCTGCTGCGCAAGGGAAACTACTCCTAATTCAGATTGAGGCAAGCGGCGCGGCTACGTTATTTCGGCTGTGTTTTTCTATTCTAGATTCAGGGATGGTCGCATAAATTATTCCTGCCTGAAAATAGGGACGGAAATATATATGGTTGGTATTCTTATTGGAGCGATATGCAAGAGGTGAGAAAAAATGACGACGCTTTGGTGGCTAAAAAGCAACCATATAACTCAACAGGAGAAGTTCCCTCGGCTATGTCCAAATATCTCTGGAAATCTAGCAAGAGCCAAAGTCTACGAAGACCATGGCAAATGAGCAAATAGGGGCCGATCTGTGGCGATATTGGTTGACCACAAGGTAATATCGTTTCACGTACCGGTATTCAGTAGAGTATTGTTCTTCTCGCATGATAACTTACAAATTCTACTCCGAACCCTATTATTTACACAATAAAAATACCTAATGTTTTTCTTCAGATTGAGATGACAGTTCTATAATTCAGTCGCTGTTGTTTTAAAACTGATTGTTTTTACCCATATTGTTTATTCTGAGACGGGGAACTCATCATCGTTGTCCGAGTTCTAGCAGGTTAAAGTCGACAACCGAGTTTAGAGTACTGAGTGTCATCTTTATATCTACATGTCACCTGGAAGAGAAAACCGATAACACGTATGAAAATGACTTCGCTTGGAAGTTTCCCCTGCAATATTAAATTTTGCATACAGAATACGCATTTTCTCCCCGTATTTCAAGCAATGCTTATATCTGAAGCATAAATAAGTGGCACAGTACAATATAATTAAAAACGATAAGTGGACGAACAAAATTGACAGAAAGAATGTATTGTCTATTAGAATGACAGCGACTGCCATGTCTTTCAAGGGGCAAATAGGCGATGCCTGGGGCCGTTGGTGTTATCGGTTATACTTTTCTATTCTAGATTTAGAATTGTTCTGGTGATGTCCCTTCCAAAAGATGAAAATGAAAAATCCCTGTGCCGACAATGACTTTCAAAGAACGAATAGCTGTGTTGGTGGCTGCAGTAGGACATATTTCAACAAGTATTGGGTTGAGCAGACAAACTGCATTGGAGGAATGTGACCGGCGACAGTACAGTGTGATTCAATTTCACGTGAATGGATGACCACGTGCAACAGCGCATCAAGTATGAAAGCAAAATGGTTTGAATTGAGGTTTGCATAAAATAATGCAGGATAGAACCTCTAATTTCGTAGTTATTTTTATATCATCAGTAAATCTGAAAAATACTAAAACTCACAACTAGTACAAAACGAAGATCTACAATAAAGGAACGTCTGTATTTTTATACCTATAAGTTCAGGTATTATTGGTGTGTTTCAGCAGATGTCATCGGAAGAAGACAATGACATAACACGAATTACTAATGTTTGACCACTTGTGGACATATCCGACTTACACATCGTGTATTTCAGACACCTGCGCGTAAATAAACAAAGGTTTCAATCGACAGGAAATCTCTGAGAAAACCTCAAGCGTCTTCCAAACTGACAGCAATTGTTTACCACGACGCTGTTCCCATTGGTCTGCTGATTTCCAGTTTAGTATTTATACCGTGACTAACCAGTTTACAAACATTCAGCCAAAGACAGCCTCACCAAAACTGCACCTGACGTGCATATAGGACTAGGAACCAAAGAACTGAATTCTATCATTAAAACCAGAATAGATAGTAAATGGGAAAAGGAATGGAACGAAGAAAACCGAGGTAGATGGCTGCATAGTATTCTAGAAAAGGGGGAAAGACGGAGTTGTGGATTCCAGCTAGACAGTAAACGTGACGACCGCATCATCACAAGATTAAGACTAGGCAAAACAGGACTAAAATCACACCTCTCTAAGCTAATAAAAAACACATCACCACTATGCACCTCATGCAACAACGAAGAAGAAACGATAGAACATTTTATACTCAAATGCCCAAAACATGACCCCTATCGCCGTACACTGGAAAACGAGCTCAAAAACTTAAATGTCCCTCTGTCGTTGGCTTCTATATTAAATCATATACCACCTCTTATAAACAAGGTATACTCCACCTTACTAGCTTACATCAAATCGACTGACTATTACTCTACCATTTAATACTACATGATTACACCAAGAAACCAAAGACCAAATTTAAATAAATGTAGCACGCTTAGAGTCAAAACTATATTACAGGGGCGGAAATAAGGGTCAGTGATCAGAAATGACTGATCAAATTTGGACATTAACCAATCAAAATGTTATAGCAATAACATAGACAAATTCACTGATCAAATTAAAAGCTCCTAATAATGAGCACCGATCAAATTGTGTTCCCTTATTTCCAACCCTCTTTAACGAATGTTAACCGTCCGGTTTTCTAGCAGGGGAAGAAGACTGGAGGTTATATATCAAACATTCACAATCGGCTTTAATTATAATAATATTTTTATTTATAATATTTAGTACCTAATTAATTATTGCTATTGATCATGTGTGACTTAGATCACGATAGTGCCTGTCGGTGGCAAAAACTAACACCGGAAAACAAGAAACTACAAACTCTTCTATTCTTTGTAATACAGGCACAGCACACTGAAGACCACAGACGAGTAAGACCAGCCATGAAACAGAACACCGATGACGACAAATATTATAAAACAGCACCGTGAGTGACAACACCCCAGAAACCACCCTGACCTAGCCATTTCAGTGGAATCACCAAAAACCCACACCTTGACCACGGACAATCAACGAAAACAAGAACAGCTTCTACATTCAAACCAAATCGAACAATGCCTACCACAACCACGGACAATTGAAACCATACTCACTGAAGACAACACAGATCAGATGTGCCACACCTGAGATGCCACCGATGTAACGACTGTCTAATGCAAATATGATCCTTTGACTTTCACCTATATAGGATGTAGACCTGCCATCCTGTACCCCAATACCCAATCCAAGCAATTGTTACAGGCACAGATTTCTGGAGGAACCCGCCTATGGTTCTCCCAGTTTTTTCTGGACGGCGTTGTGTGTACAGAGGGGTACAAAGACAAAGGAATCACCCACGCGACTACAATATACAATGAACACATACTTACCAATATAACCTAATCAAAAACCAAGCGATGAACCTGTACATGGACAATTCTTCTATTCTAAACTATTTATATCTCCATCCGCCCATTTATTATTATTTACTGATTTATTTATTTATTTATTTATATATTTATTTACTTATTTATTTGTTTATTTGATAATACAGCACTTGTAAACATCTTTAACAAACTAAGAAATGTAACGTGTAATTAAAATAAAACATTGAGTTGATGGGCTGCGAAATCCGTACGGGAAGCGGCCCTTAAACTGCAATTTCAATCAATCAATTTACAAACATTCACTGGGATATGTCCATGGTCCGTACCCAGAGCACAGAAGGTAAGGGGCTAAGCTACTTGTTTCAGATCAGGTTTGTGGATGAAACTACAGCAAATAGTTTCTGTACTGACATGTACAAGATACCAAATCTTCAATACGCCTTCTGCAAATCTCGGGCCTTTTCTTTACGGAAGGTGACTGAAAACATGGGGACTTGGTAATTGTATCATGTACATTTATAGTTTTGTTCAGCTGAAAAGGAACACTTTGCTGTGGGGCTGATGCACAATTTTTCGTACAGATGGATATCGACACAACAAAGGCAAGAAGTATGCTGATTGGCTGATAATACAAGAAACATGGAACACACAAGGCGGGAAGCTTTTCCGGCGGGTAAATTGGAAATGACATCAATTCTGCTGCGCAAGGGAAGCTACTCCTAATTCAGATTGAGGCAAGCGGCGCGGTTGCGTTATTTCGGCTGTGCTTTTCTATTCTAGATTGAGGGATGGTCGCATAAATCATTCCTGCCTGAAAATAGGGACGGAAATATATGTGGTTGGTATTCTTATTGGAGCGATATGCAAGAGGTGAGAAAAAATGACAACGTTTTGGCGACTATAAAGCAACCACATGACTCAACAAGAGAAGTTCCCTCGGCTATTTCCAAATATCTCTGGAAATTTATCAAGAGCCAAAGTCTACGAAGACCATGGCAAATGAGCAAATAGGGGCCGATCTGTGGCGATATTGGTTGGCCGCAAGGTAATATCGTTTCACGTACCGGTATTCAATATGTTTCATCTTGATCTTACAAATATTATGCAAGTGCCTAAACGTGCGACAATTTGTCAGGCTAGTATTGTTCTTCTCGTATGATAACTTACAAATTCTACTCCTAACCCTATTATTTACACAGTAAAAATACCTAATGTTTTTCCTAGATTGAGATGACAGTTCTATATTGCACATCCACATATTATGTTATAACCACAGACAGATAATGAGTGGTTTTAAACTGATTTCTTTGACCCATATTGTTTATTCTGATAGACACCTGAGACGGGGAACACATCATCATTGACCGAGTTCTAGCATGTCAAAGGCGACAACCGAGTTTGGAGTACTGAGTGTCATCTCTATATCTACATGTCACCTAGAAGAGAAGACCGATAACACGTATGAAAATGACTTTGCTTGGAAGTTTCCTCTGCAATATTAAATCTGGCATACAGAATACGCATTTTCTCCTCGTGTTTCAAGCAATGCTTATATCTGAAGCATAAATAAGTGGCACAGAGCAATATAATTAAAAGCAATAAGTGGACGGACAAAATTGACAGAAAGAATATTGTCTATTAGAATGACAGTGACTGCCATGTCTTTCAAGGGGCAAATAGGCGATGCCTGGGCCCGTTGGTGTTATCGGTTATACTTTTCTATTCTAGATTTCGAATTGTTCTGGTGATTTTCCCTTCCAAAAGATGAATATGAAAAATCCCTGTGACGACAATGACTTTCAAAGAACGAATAGCTGTGTTGGTGGATGCAGTAGGACATATTTCTTCAAGTATTGGGTTGAGCAGACAAACTGCATTGGAGGAATGTGACCTGGCGACAGTACAGTGTGATTCCAATTTCACCTGAATGGATGACCACGTGCAACAGCGCATCAAGCATGAAAGCAAAATGGTTTGAATTGAGGTTTCCATAAAATAATGCAGGGTAGAAGCTCCAATTTCTTAGCTATTTTTATTTCGTCAGCAATTCTGAAAAATACTAAAACTCACAACAAACTAGTACAAAGCGAAGATCTACAATAAAGGAACGTCTGTATTTTTATACCTATAAGTTCATGTATTATTGGTGTGTTACAGCAGATGTCATCGAAAGAAGACAATGACATAAGACGAATTACTAATGTTTGACCACCTGTGGACATATCCGACTTACTCAGCGTGTATTGCAGACACCTGCCCGTAAATAAACAAAGGTTTCAATCGACAGGAAATCTGTGAGAAAACCCCAAGCGTCTTCCAAACTGACAGCAATTGTTTACCTCGACACTGTTCCCATTGGTCTGCTGATTTCCAGTTCAGTATTTATACCGTGACTAACCAGTTTACAAACATTCACTGGGAAATGTCCATGGTCCGTACCCAGAGCACAGAATGTAAGGGGCTAAGCTACTTGTTTCAGATCAGGTTTGTGGATGAAACAAAGCAAATAGTTTCTGTACTGACATGTACAAGATACCAAATCTTCAATACGCCTTCTGGAAATCTCGGGCCTTTTCTTTACGGAAGGTGACTGAAAGCACGGGGACTTGATATTTGTATCATGTACATTTATAGTTTGGTTCAGCTGAAAAGGAAGACTTTGCTATGAGGCGGATGCACAGTTGTTCGTACAGATGGATATCGCCACTACAAAGCCATGAAGTATGCTGATTGACTGATGATGCAAGAAACGCGGAACACACAAGACGGGGAACTTTCCGGCGGGTAAATTGGAAGGGACATCAATTCTGCTGCGCAAGGGAATCTACTCCTAATTCAGATTGAGGCAAGCGGCGCGGTTGCGTTATTTCGGCTGTGCTTTTCTATTCTAGATTGAGGGATGGTCGCATAAATCATTCCTGCCTGAAAATAGGGACGGAAATATATGTGGTTGGTATTCTTATTGGAGCGATATGCAAGAGGTGAGAAAAAATGACAACGTTTTGGCGACTATAAAGCAACCACATGACTCAACAAGAGAAGTTCCCTCGGCTATTTCCAAATATCTCTGGAAATTTATCAAGAGCCAAAGTCTACGAAGACCATGGCAAATGAGCAAATAGGGGCCGATCTGTGGCGATATTGGTTGGCCGCAAGGTAATATCGTTTCACGTACCGGTATTCAATATGTTTCATCTTGATCTTACAAATATTATGCAAGTGCCTAAACGTGCGACAATTTGTCAGGCTAGTATTGTTCTTCTCGTATGATAACTTACAAATTCTACTCCTAACCCTATTATTTACACAGTAAAAATACCTAATGTTTTTCCTAGATTGAGATGACAGTTCTATATTGCACATCCACATATTATGTTATAACCACAGACAGATAATGAGTGGTTTTAAACTGATTTCTTTGACCCATATTGTTTATTCTGATAGACACCTGAGACGGGGAACACATCATCATTGACCGAGTTCTAGCATGTCAAAGGCGACAACCGAGTTTGGAGTACTGAGTGTCATCTCTATATCTACATGTCACCTAGAAGAGAAGACCGATAACACGTATGAAAATGACTTTGCTTGGAAGTTTCCTCTGCAATATTAAATCTGGCATACAGAATACGCATTTTCTCCTCGTGTTTCAAGCAATGCTTATATCTGAAGCATAAATAAGTGGCACAGAGCAATATAATTAAAAGCAATAAGTGGACGGACAAAATTGACAGAAAGAATATTGTCTATTAGAATGACAGTGACTGCCATGTCTTTCAAGGGGCAAATAGGCGATGCCTGGGCCCGTTGGTGTTATCGGTTATACTTTTCTATTCTAGATTTCGAATTGTTCTGGTGATTTTCCCTTCCAAAAGATGAATATGAAAAATCCCTGTGACGACAATGACTTTCAAAGAACGAATAGCTGTGTTGGTGGATGCAGTAGGACATATTTCTTCAAGTATTGGGTTGAGCAGACAAACTGCATTGGAGGAATGTGACCTGGCGACAGTACAGTGTGATTCCAATTTCACCTGAATGGATGACCACGTGCAACAGCGCATCAAGCATGAAAGCAAAATGGTTTGAATTGAGGTTTCCATAAAATAATGCAGGGTAGAAGCTCCAATTTCTTAGCTATTTTTATTTCGTCAGCAATTCTGAAAAATACTAAAACTCACAACAAACTAGTACAAAGCGAAGATCTACAATAAAGGAACGTCTGTATTTTTATACCTATAAGTTCATGTATTATTGGTGTGTTACAGCAGATGTCATCGAAAGAAGACAATGACATAAGACGAATTACTAATGTTTGACCACCTGTGGACATATCCGACTTACTCAGCGTGTATTGCAGACACCTGCCCGTAAATAAACAAAGGTTTCAATCGACAGGAAATCTGTGAGAAAACCCCAAGCGTCTTCCAAACTGACAGCAATTGTTTACCTCGACACTGTTCCCATTGGTCTGCTGATTTCCAGTTCAGTATTTATACCGTGACTAACCAGTTTACAAACATTCACTGGGAAATGTCCATGGTCCGTACCCAGAGCACAGAATGTAAGGGGCTAAGCTACTTGTTTCAGATCAGGTTTGTGGATGAAACAAAGCAAATAGTTTCTGTACTGACATGTACAAGATACCAAATCTTCAATACGCCTTCTGGAAATCTCGGGCCTTTTCTTTACGGAAGGTGACTGAAAGCACGGGGACTTGATATTTGTATCATGTACATTTATAGTTTGGTTCAGCTGAAAAGGAAGACTTTGCTATGAGGCGGATGCACAGTTGTTCGTACAGATGGATATCGCCACTACAAAGCCATGAAGTATGCTGATTGACTGATGATGCAAGAAACGCGGAACACACAAGACGGGGAACTTTCCGGCGGGTAAATTGGAAGGGACATCAATTCTGCTGCGCAAGGGAATCTACTCCTAATTCAGATTGAGGCAAGCGGCGCGGTTGCGTTATATCGGCTGTGCTTTTCTATTCTAGATTCAGGGATGGTCGCATAAATTATTCCTGCCTGAAAATACGGACGGAAATATATGTGGTTGGTATTCTGATTGGAGCAATAGGCAAGAAGTGAGAAAAAATGACAACGTTTTGGCGACTATAAAGCAACCATATGACTCAACAAGAGAAGTTCCCTCGGCTATGTCCAAATATCTCTGGAAATTTAACAAGAGCCAAAGTCTACAAAGACCATGGCAAATGAGCAAATAGGGGCCGATCTGTGGCGATATTGGTTGGCCACAAGGTAATATCGTTTCACGTACCGGTATTCCATATGTTTCATCTTGATCTTACAAATATTATGCAAGTGATTAAACGTGCGACAATTTGTCAGGCTAGTATTGTTCTTCTCGTATGATAACTTACAAATTCTACTCCTAACCCTATTATTTACACAATAAAAATACCTAACGTTTTTCTTCAGATTGAGATGACAGTTCTATATTTCACATCCACATATTATCTTATAACCACAGACAGATAATGAGTGGTTTTAAACTGATTCCTTTGACCCATATTGTTTATTCTGATAGACACCTGAGACGGGGAACATATCATCATTGACCGAGAACTAGCATGTCAATGTCGACAACCGAGTTTGGAGTACTGAGTGTCATCTCTATATCTACATGTCACCTGGAGGAGAAGACCGATAACACGTATGAAAATGACTTTGCTTGGAAGTTTCCTCTGCAATATTAAATCTGGCATACAGAATACGCATTTTCTCCTCGTGTTTCAAGCAATGCTTATATCTGAAGCATAAATAAGTGGCACAGAGCAATATAATTAAAAGCAATAAGTGGACGGACAAAATTGACAGAAAGAATATTGTCTATTAGAATGACAGCGACTGCCATGTCTTTCAAGGGGCAAATAGGCGATGCCTAGGCCCGTTGGTGTTATCGGTTATACTTTTCTATTCTAGATTTCGAATTGTTCTGGTGATTTTCCCTTCCAAAAGATGAATATGAAAAATCCCTGTGACGACAATGACTTTCAAAGAACGAATAGCTGTGTTGGTGGATGCAGTAGGACATATTTCATCAAGTATTGGGTTGAGCAGACAAACTGCATTGGAGGAATGTGACCTGGCGACAGTACAGTGTGATTCCAATTTCACCTGAATGGATGACCACGTGCAACAGCGCATCAAGTATGAAAGCAAAATGGTTTGAATTGAGGTTTCCATAAAATAATGCAGGATAGAAGCTCTAATTTCGTAGTTATTTTTATATCGTCAGCAATTCTGAAAAAATACTAAAACTCACAACAAACTAGTACAAAGCGAAGATCCACAATAAAGGAACGTCTGTATTTAACCCGTAAATAAACAAAGGTTTCAATAGACAGGAAATCTCTGAGAAAACCCCAAGCGTCTTCCAAACTGACAGCAATTGTTTACCACGACACTGTTCCCATTGGTCTGCTGATATCCAGTTTAGTATTTATACCGTGACTAACCAGTTTACAAACATTCACTGGGATATGTCCATGGTCCGTACCCAGAGCACAGAAGGTAAGGGGCTAAGCTACTTGTTTCAGATCAGGTTTGTGGATGAAACTACAGCAAATAGTTTCTGTACTGACATGTACAAGATACCAAATCTTCGATACGCCTTCTGCAAATCTCGGGCCTTTTCTTTACGGAAGGTGACTGAAAACATGGGGACTTGGTAATTGTATCATGTACATTTATAGTTTTGTTCAGCTGAAAAGGAACACTTTGCTATGGGGCGGATGCACAATTGTTCGTACAGATGGATATCGACACAACAAAGGCAAGAAGTATGCTGATGGGCTGATAATACAAGATACATGGAACACACTAGGCGGGAAACTTTTCCGGCGGGTAAATTGGAAATGACATCAATTCTGCTGCGCAAGGGAAGCTACTCCTAATTCAGATTGAGGAAAGCGCCGCGGTTGCGTTATTTCGGCTGTGCTTTTCTATTCTAGATTGAGAGATGGTCGCATAAATTATTCCTGCCTGAAAATAGGGACGGAAATATATGTGGTTGGTATTCTTATTGGACCAATATGCAAGAAGTGAGGAAAAATGACAACGTTTTGGCGACTAAAAAGCAACCATATGACTCAACAAGAGAAGTTCTCTCGGCTCTGTCCAAATATCTCTGAAAATTTAGCAAGAGCAAATGTCTACGAAGACCATGGCAAATGAGCAAATAGGGGCCGATCTGTGGCGATATTGGTTGGCCACAAGGTAATATCGTTTCACGTACCGGTATCCCATATGTTTCATCTTGATCTTACAAATATTATGCAAGTGCTTAAACGTGCGACAATTTGGCAGGCTAGTATTGTTCTTCTCGTATGATAACTTACAAATTCTACTCCTAACCCTATTATTTACACAATAAAAATACCTAACGTTTTTCTTCAGATTGAGATGACAGTTCTATATTTCACATCCACATATTATCTTATAACCATAGACAGATAATGAGTGGTTTTAAACTGATTTCTTTGACCCATATTGTTTATTCTGATAGACACGTGAGACGGGGAACACATCATCATTGACCGAGTTCTAGCATGTCAAAGTCGACAACCGAGTTTGGAGTACTGAGTGTCATCTCTATATCTACATGTTACCTGGAAGAGAGGACCGAAAACGCGTATGAAAATGATTTTGCTTGGAAGTTTCCTCTGCAATATTAAATCTGGCATACAGAAGACGCATTTTCTCCTCGTGTTTCAAGCAATGCTTATATCTGAAGCATAAATAAGTGGCACAGAGCAATATAATTAAAAGCAATAAGTGGACGGACAAAATTGACAGAAAGAATATTGTCTATTAGAATGACAGCGACTGCCATGTCTTTCAAGGGGCAAATAGGCGATGCCTGCGCTCGTTTGTGTTATCGGTTATACTTTTCTATTCTAGATTTCGAATTGTTCTGGTGATTTTCCCTTCCAAAAGATGAATATTAAAAATCCCTGTGACGACAATGACTTTCAAAGAACGAATAGCTGTGTTGGTGGATGCAGTCGGACATATTTCATCAAGTATTGGGTTGAGCAGACAAACTGCATTGGAGGAATGTGACCTGGCGACAGTACAATGTGATTCCAATTTCAGCTGAATGGATGACCACGTGCAACAGCGCATCAAGTATGAAAGCAAAATGGTTTGAATTGAGGTTTCCATAAAATGATGCAGGATAGAAGCTCTAATTTGTTAGTTATTTTTATATCGTTAGTAATTCTGAAAAATACTAAAACTCACAAGACTAGTACAAAGCGAAGATCTACAATAAAGGAACGTCTGTATTTTTATAAGTTCATGTATTATTGGTGTGTTACAGCAGATGTAATCGAAAGAAGACAATGACATAACACGAATTACTAATGTTTGGCCACTTGTGGACATATCCGACTTACACAGCGTGTATTTCAGACACCTGCCCGTAAATAGGCAAAGGTTTCAATCGTCAGGAAATCTCTGAAAAAACCTCAAGCGTCTTCCAAACTGACAGCAATTGTTTACCTCGAGACTGTTCCCATTGGTCTGCTGATTTCCAGTTCAGTTTTTATTCCGTGACTAACCAGTTTACAAACATTCACTGGGATATGCCCATGGTCCGTACCCAGAGCACAGAAGGTAAGGGGCTAAGCTACTTGTTTCAGATCAGGTGTGTGGATGAAACTACAGCAAATAGTTTCCGTACTGACATGTACAAGATACCAAATCTTCAATACGCCTTCTGCAAATCTCGAGCCTTTTCTTTACCGAATGTGACTGAAAGCATGGGGACTTGATATTTGTATCATGTACATTTATAGTTTGGTTCAGCTGAAAAGGAACACTTTGCTATGGGGCGGATGCACAATTGTTCGTACAGATGGATATCGACATAGCAAAGCCATGAAGTATGCTGATTGACTGATGATGCAAGAAACGCGGAACACACAAGACGGAGAACTTTTCCGGCGGGTAAATTGGAAGGGACATCAATTCTGCTGCGCAAGGGAATCTACTCCTAATTCAGATTGAGGCAAGCGGCGCGGCTGCGTTATAACGGCTGTGCTTTTCCATTCTAGATTCAGGGATGGTCGCATAAATTATTCCTGCCTGAAAATAGGGACGGAAATATATGTGGTTGGTATTCTTATTGGACCAATATGCAAGAAGTGAGGAAAAATGACAACGTTTTGGCGACTAAAAAGCAACCATATGACTCAACAAGAGAAGTTCTCTCGGCTCTGTCCAAATATCTCTGAAAATTTAGCAAGAGCAAATGTCTACGAAGACCATGGCAAATGAGCAAATAGGGGCCGATCTGTGGTGATATTGGTTGGCCACATGGTAATATCGTTTCACGTACCGGTATTCAATATGTTTCATCTTTATCTTACAAATATTATGCAAGTGCTTAAACGTGCGACAATTATTCATGCTAGTATTGTTCTTCTCGCATGATAACTTACAAATTCTACTCCTAACCCTATTATTTACACAATAAATATACCTGATGTTTTTCTTCAGATTGAGATGCCATTTCTATATTTCACATCCCCATATTATCACCATACTAACCACAGACAGATAATAAGTGGTTTTAAAACTGCTTACTTTGACCCATATTGTTTATTCTGATAGACACCTGAGACGAGGAACACATCATCGTTGTCCGAGTTCTAGCATGTCAAAGTCGACAACCGAGTTTAGAGTACTGAGTGTCATCTCTATATCTACATGTCACCTGGAAGATAAAACCGATAACACGTATGAAAATGACTTTGCTTGGAAGTGTCCTCTACAATTTTAAATTTGGCATACAAAATACGCATTTTCTCCTCGTGTTTCAAGCAATGCTTATATCTGAAGCATAAATAAGCGGCACAGAACAATATAATTATAAACAATAAGTGGACGGACAAAATTGACAGAAAGAATGTATTGTCTATTAGAATGACAGCGACTGCCATGTCTTTCAAGGGGCAAATAGGCGATGCCTGGGCCCGTTGATGTTATCGGTTATACTTTTCTATTCTAGATTTCGAATTGTTCTGGTGATTTTCCCTTCCGAAAGATGAATACGAAAAATCCCACTGACGACAATGACTTACAAAGAACGAATAGCTGTGTTGGTGGATGCAGTAGGACACATTTCATCAAGTATTGAGTTGAGCAGACAAACTGCATGGGAGGAATGTGACCTGGCGACAGTACAGTGTGATTCCAATTTCACCTGAATTGAAGGCCACGTGCAACAGCGCATCACGCATGAAAGCAAAATGGTTTGAATTGAGGTTTCCATAAAATAATGCAGGATAGAAGCTCTAATTTAGTAGTTATTTTCATATCGTCAACAATTCTGAAAAATACTAAAACTCACAACAAACTAGTACAAAGCGAAGATCATAATAAAGGAACGTCTGTATTTTTATACCTATAAGTTCATATTTTAGGTGTGTTACAGCAGATGTCATCGAAAGAAGACAATGACATAACACGAATTACTAATGTTTGACCACTTGTGGACATATCAAACTTACACAGCGTGTATTTCAGACACCTGCCCGTAAATAAACAAAGGCTTCAATCGACAGGAAATCTCTGAGAAAACCCCAAGTGTCTTCCAAACTGACAGCAATTGTTTACTACGACACTGTTCCCATTGGTCTGCTGATTTCCAGTTTAGTATTTATACCGTGACTAACCAGTTTACAAACATTCACTGGGATATGTCCATGGTCCGTACCCAGAGCACAGAAGGTAATGGGCTAAGCTACTTGTTTCAGATCAGGTTTGTGGATGAAACTACAGCAAATAGTTTCTGTACTGACATGTACAAGATACCAAATCTTCAATACGCCTTCTGCAAATCTCGGGCCTTTTCTTTACGGAAGGTGACTGAAAACATGAGGACCTGGTAATTGTATCATGTACATTTATAGTTTTGTTCAGCTGAAAAGGAACACTTTGCTGTGGGGCGGATGCACAATTGTTCGTACAGATGGATATCGACACAACAAAGGCAAGAAGTATGCTGATTGGCTGATAATACAAGAAACATGGAACACACAAGGCGGGAAACTTTTTCGGCCGGTAAATTGGGAATGACATCAATTCTGCTGCGCAAGGGAAGCTACTCCTAATTCAGATTGAGGCAAGCGGCGCGGTTGCGTTATTTCGGCTGTGCTTTTCTATTCTAGATTGAGGGATGGTCGCATAAATCATTCCTGCCTGAAAATAGGGACGGAAATATATGTGGTTGGTATTCTTATTGGAGCGATATGCAAGAGGTGAGAAAAAATGACAACGTTTTGGCGACTATAAAGCAACCACATGACTCAACAAGAGAAGTTCCCTCGGCTATTTCCAAATATCTCTGGAAATTTATCAAGAGCCAAAGTCTACGAAGACCATGGCAAATGAGCAAATAGGGGGCGATATTGGTTGGCCGCAAGGTAATATCGTTTCACGTCCCGGTATTCAATATGTTTCATCTTGATCTTACAAATATTATGCAAATGCTTAAACGTGCTACAATTTGTCATGCTAGTATTGTTCTTCTCGTATGATAACTTACAAATTCTACTCCTAACCCTATTATTTACAAAGTAAAAATACCTAATGTTTTTCCTAGATTGAGATGACAGTTCTATATTGCACATCCACATATTATGTTATAACCACAGACAGATAATGAGTGGTTTTAAACTGATTTCTTTGACCCATATTGTTTATTCTGATAGACACCTGAGACGGGGAACACATCATCATTGACCGAGTTCTAGCATGTCAAAGGCGACAACCGAGTTTGGAGTACTGAGTGTCATCTCTATATCTACATGTCACCTAGAAGAGAAGACCGATAACACGTATGAAAATGACTTTGCTTGGAAGTTTCCTCTGCAATATTAAATCTGGCATACAGAATACGCATTTTCTCCTCGTGTTTCAAGCAATGCTTATATCTGAAGCATAAATAAGTGGCACAGAGCAATATAATTAAAAGCAATAAGTGGACGGACAAAATTGACAGAAACAATATTGTCTATTAGAATGACAGCGACTGCCATGTCTTTTAATGGGCAAATAGGCGATGCCTAGGCCCGTTGGTGTTATCGGTTATACCTTTCTATTCTAGATTTCGAATTGTTCTGGTGATTTTCTCTTCCAAAAGATGAATATTAAAAATCCCTGTGACGACAATGACGACAAAGAACGAATAGCTGTGTTGGTGGATGCAGTAGGACATATTTCATCAAGTATTGGGTTGAGCAGACAAACTGCATTGGAGGAATGTGACCTGGCGACAGTACAGTGTGATTCCAATTTCACCTGAATGGATGACCACGTGCAACAGCGCATCAAGCATGAAAGCAAAATGGTTTGAATTGAGGTTTCCATAAAGAATGCAGGATAGAAGCTCTAATTTCTTAGTTATTTTTATTTCGTCATCAATTCTGAAAAATACTAAAACTCACAACAAATTAGTACAAAGCGAAGATCTACAATAAAGGAACGTCTGTATTTTTATACCTATAAGTTCATGTATTATTGGTGTGTTACAGCAGATGTCATCGAAAGAAGACAATGACATAACACGAATTACTAATGTTTGACCACTTGTGGACATATCCGACTTATTCAGCGTGTATTGCAGACACCTGCCCGTAAATAAACAAAGGCTTCAATCGACAGGAAATCTCTGAGAAAACCTCAAGCGTCTTCCAAACTGACAGCAATTGTTTACCTCGACACTGTTCCCATTGGTCTGCTGATTTCCAGTTCAGTATTTATACCGTGACTAACCAGTTTACAAACATTCGTAGACCTGCCGTCCTGTGCCCCAATACACACCCCAAGCAATTGTTACAGGCACAGATTTCTTTAAGAACCCACCCTGTTCCCAAGGGCGTCGTTAGTGAAGTCGATCCGAAAAATCCTGAAAACGCCCATGGTTCTCCCATTTTTTTCTGGACGGCTTTGTGCGTCCAAAGGGGTACCACGACAAAGGAATCATACACGCGATTACAGTGAACTCATATTTACCAGTATAACTTAACCAAAAACCAAAAAGAGACTTACGAACTTGTACATATAGCGATTCTTATTTACTTCTATTTATATCTCCTACTAATCTCTCATTGTTATTTATTATTTATTTATTTATTTATTTATTTATATATTTAGCACTGGAAAAGAAATTCAATAAACAAAGTAATGTATCGCGAAATTCAAATAAAACATTGAGTTGATGGGCCGCGAAATCCGAATGGGAAGCGGCCCTTAAACTATAATTTCAATCAAAATACAAACATTCACTGGGATATGTCCATGGTCCGTACCCAGAGCACAGAAGGTACGGGGCTAAGCTACTTGTTTCAGCTCAGGTTTGTGGATGAAACACAGCAAATAGTTTCTGTACTGACATGTACAAGATACCAAATCTTCAATACGACTTCTGGAAATCTCGGGCCTTTTCTTTACGGAAGGTGACTGAAAGTATGGGGACTTGATATTTGTATCATGTACATTTATAGTTTGGTTCAGCTGAAAAGGAAGACTTTGCTATGAGGCGGATGCACAGTTGTTCGTACAGATGGATATCGACACAACAAAGCCATGAAGTATGCTGATTGACTGATGATGCAAGAAACGCGGTACACACAAGACGGGGAACTTTTCCGGCGGGTAAATTGGAAGGGACATCAATTCTGCTGCGCAAGGGAAACTACTCCTAATTCAGATTGAGGCAAGCGGCGCGGTTGCGTTATATCGGCTGTGCTTTTCTATTCTAGATTCAGGGATGGTCGCATAAATCATTCCTGCCTGAAAATAGGGACGGAAATATATGTGGTTGGTATTCTTATTGGAGCGATATGCAAGAGGTGAGAAAAAATGACAACGTTTTGGCGACTATAAAGCAACCATATAACTCAACAGGAGAAGTTCCCTCGGCTATTTCCAAATATCTCTGGAAATTTAACAAGAGCCAAAGTCTACGAAGACCATGGCAAATGAGCAAATAGGGGCCGATCTGTGGCGATATTGGTTGGCCGCAAGGTAATATCGTTTCACGTACCGGTATTCAATATGTTTCATCTTGATCTTACAAATATTATGCAAGTGCTTAAACGTGCTACAATTTGTCAGCCTAGTATTGTTCTTCTCGTATGATAACTTACAAATTCTACTCCTAACCCTATTATTTACACAGTAAAAATTCCTAATGTTTTTCCTAGATTGAGATGACAGTTCTATATTGCACATCCACATATTATGTTATAACCACAGACAGATAATGAGTGGTTTTAAACTGATTTCTTTGACCCATATTGTTTATTCTGATAGACACCTGAGACGGGGAACACATCATCATTGACCGAGTTCTAGCATGTCAAAGGCGACAACCGAGTTTGGAGTACTGAGTGTCATCTCTATATCTACATGTCACCTAGAAGAGAGGACCGATAACACGTATGAAAATGACTTTGCTTGGAAGTTTCCTCTGCAATATTAAATCTGGCATACAGAATACGCATTTTCTCTTCGTGTTTTCAAGCAATGCTTATATCTGAAGCATAAATA
Organism: Hanleya hanleyi; assembly: GCA_036873755.1. NCBI lineage: Eukaryota > Metazoa > Mollusca > Polyplacophora > Lepidopleurida > Hanleyidae > Hanleya > Hanleya hanleyi. Next base: position 167,809 of record JAVTVY010046889.1, read on the forward strand.
AGTGGCACAGAGCAATATAATTAAAAGCAATAAGTGGACGGACAAAATTGACAGAAAGGATATTGTCTATTAGAATGACAGCGACTGCCATGTCTTTCAAGGGGCAAATAGGCGATGCCTGGGCCCGTTGGTGTTATCGGTTATGCTTTTCTATTCTAGATTTCGAATTGTTCTGGTGATTTTCCCTTCCAAAAGATGAATATGAAAAATCCCTGTGACGACAATGACTTTCAAAGAACGAATAGCTGTGTTGTTGGATGCAGCAGGACATATTTCATCAAGTATTGGGTTGAGCAGACAAACTGCATTGGAGGAATGTGACCTGGCGACAGTACAGTGTGATTCCAATTTCACCTGAATGGATGACCACGTGCAACAGCGCATCAAGCATGAAAGCAAAATGGTTTGAATTGAGGTTTCCATAAAATAATGCAGGATAGAAGCTCTAATTTCGTAGTTATTTTTATATCGTCAGCAATTCTGAAAAAATACTAAAACTCACAACAAACTAGTACAAAGCGAAGATCCACAATAAAGGAACGTCTGTATTTAACCCGTAAATAAACAAAGGTTTCAATCGACAGGAAATCTCTGAGAAAACCCCAAGCGTCTTCCAAACTGACAGCAATTATTTACCACGACACTGTTCCCATTGGTCTGCTGATTTCCAGTTTAGTATTTATACCGTGGCTAACCAGTTTACAAACATTCACTGGGATATGTCCATGTTCCGTACCCAGAGCACAGAAGGTAAAGGGCTAACTAAGCTACTTGTTTCGGATCAGGTTTGTGGATGAAACTACAGCAAATAGTTTCTGTACTGACATGTACAAGATACCAAATCTTCAATACGCCTTCTGCAAATCTCGAGCCTTTTCTTTACGGAAGGTGACTGAAAGCATGGGGACTTGATATTTGTATCATGTACATTTATAGTTTGGTTCAGCTGAAAAGGAACACTTTGCTATGGGGCGGATGCACAATTGTTCGTACAGATGGATATCGACACAGCAAAGCCATGAAGTATGCTGATTGACTGATGATACCAGAAACGTGGAACACACAAGACGGGGAACTTTTCCGGCGGGTAAATTGGAAGGGACATCAATTCTGCTGCGCAAGGTAAGCTACTCCTAATTCAGATTGAGGCAAGCGGCGCGGCTGCGTTATATCGGCTGTGCTTTTCCATTCTAGATTCAGGGATGGTCGCATAAATTAGTTCTGCCTGAAAATAGGGACGGTAATATATGTGGTTGGTATTCTCATTGGACCAATATGCAAGAAGTGAGGAAAAATGACAACGTTTTGGCAACTAAAAAGCAACCATATGACTCAACAAGAGAAGTTCTCTCGGCTCTGTCCAAATATCTCTGAAAATTTAGCAAGAGCAAATGTCTACGAAGACCATGGCAAATGAGCAAATAGGGGCCGATCTGTGGTGATATTGGTTGGCCACATGGTAATATCGTTTCACGTACCGGTATTCAGTATGTTTCATCTTTATCTTACAAATATTATGCAAGTGCTTAAACGTGCGACAATTATTCATGCTAGTATTGTTCTTCTCGCATGATAACTTACAAATTCTACTCCTAACCCTATTATTTACACAATAAATATACCTGATGTTTTCCTTCAGATTGAGATGCCATTTCTATATTTCATATCCCCATATTATCACCATACTAACCACAGACAGATAATAAGTGGTTTTAAAACTGCTTACTTTGACCCATATTGTTTATTCTGATAGACACCTGAAACGGGGAACACATCATCGTTGTCCGAGTTCTAGCATGTCAAAGTCGACAACCGAGTTTAGAGTACTGAGTGTCATCTCTATATCTACATGTCACCTGGAAGAGAAAACCGATAACACGTATGAAAATGACTTTGCTTGGAAATGTCCTCTACAATATTAAATTTGGCAAACAAAATACGCATTTTCTCCTCGTGTTTCAAACAATGCTTATATCTGAAGCATAAATAAGCGACACAGAACAATATAATTAAAAACAATAAGTGGACGGACAAAATTGACAGAAAGAATGTATTGTCTATTAGAATGACAGCGACTGCCATGTCTTTCAAGGGGCAAATAGGCGATGCCTGGGCCCGTTGGTGTTATCGGTTATACTTTTCTATTCTAGATTTCGAATTGTTCTGGTGATTTTCCCTTCCGAAATATGAAAAATCCCACTGACGACAATGACTTGCAAAGAACGAATAGCTGTGTTGGTGGATGCAGTAGGACATATTTCATCAACTATTGAGTTGAGCAGACAAACTGCATTGGAGGAATGTGACCTGGCGACAGTACAGTGTGATTTCAATTTCACCTGAATTGAAGGCCACGTGCAACAGCGCATCAAGCATGAAAGCAAAATGGTTTGAATTGAGGTTTCCATAAAATAATGCAGGATAGAAGCTCTAATTTCGTAGTTATTTTCATATCGTCAACAATTCTGAAAAATACTAAAACTCACAACAAACTAGTACAAAGCGAAGATCATAATAAAGGAACGTCTGTGTTTTTATACCTATAAGTTCATATTATAGGTGTGTTACAGCAGATGTCATCGAAAGAAGACAATGACATAACACGAATTACTAATGTTTGACCACTTGTGGACATATCCAACTTACACAGCGTGTATTTCAGACACCTGCCCGTAAATAAACAAAGGCTTCAATCGACAGGAAATCTCTGAGAAAACCCCAAGCGTCTTCCAAACTGACAGCAATTGTTTACCACGACACTTCCCATTGGTCTGCTGATTTCCAGTTTAGTATTTATACCGTGACTAACCAGTTTACAAACATTCACTGGGATATGTCCATGGTCCGTACCCAGGGCACAGAAGGTAAGGGGCTAAGCTACTTGTTTCAGATCAGGTTTGTGGATGAAACTACAGCAAATAGTTTCTGTACTGACATGTACAAGATACCAAATCTTCAATACGCCTTCTGCAAATCTCGGGCCTTTTCTTTACGGAAGGTGACTGAAAACATGGGGACTTGGTAATTGTATCATGTACATTTATAGTTTTGTTCAGCTGAAAAGGAACACTTTGCTGTGGGGCGGATGCACAATTGTTCGTACAGATGGATATCGACACAACAAAGGCAAGAAGTATGCTGATTGGCTGATAATACAAGAAACATGGAACACACAAGGCGGGAAACTTTTCCGGCAGGTAAATTGGAAATGACATCAATTCTGCTGCGCAAGGGAATCTACTCCTAATTCAGATTGAGGCAAGCGGCGCGGTTGCGTTATTTCGGCTGTGCTTTTCTATTCTAGATTGAGGGATGGTCGCATAAATCATTCCTGCCTGAAAATAGGGACGGAAATATATGTGGTTGGTATTCTTATTGGAGCGATATGCAAGAGGTGAGAAAAAATGACAACGTTATGGCGACTATAAAGCAACCATATGACTCAACAAGAGAAGTTCCCTCGGCTATTTCCAAATATCTCTGGAAATCTAACAAGAGCCAAAGTCTACGAAGACCATGGCAAATGAGCAAATAGGGGCCGATCTGTGGTATTCAATATGTTTCATCTTGATCTTACAAATATTATGCAAGTGCTTAAACGTGCTACAATTTGTCAGGCTAGTATTGTTCTTCTCGTATGATAACTTACAAATTCTACTCCTAACCCTATTATTTACACAGTAAAAATACCTAATGTTTTTCCTAGATTGAGATGACAGTTCTATATTGCACATCCACATATTATCTTATAACCACAGACAGATAATGAGTGGTTTTAAACTGATTTCTTTTACCCATATTGTTTATTCTGATAGACACCTGAGACGGGGAACACATCATCATTGACCGAGTTCTAGCATGTCAAAGGCGACAACCGAGTTTGGAGTACTGAGTGTCATCTCTATATCTACATGTTACCTGGAAGAGAGGACCGATAACGCGTATGAAAATGACTTTGCTTGGAAGTTTCCTCTGCAATATTAAATCTGGCATACAGAATACGCATTTTCTCCTCGTGTTTCAAGCATAAATAAGTGGCACAGAGCAATATAATTAAAAGCAATAAGTGGACGGACAAAATTGACAGAAAGAATATTGTCTATTAGAATGACAGCGACTGCCATGTCTTTCAAGGGGCAAATAGGCGATGCCTGGGCCCGCTGGTGTTATCGGTTATACTTTTCTATTCTAGATTTCGAATTGTTCTGGTGATTTTCCCTTCCAAAAGATGAATATGAAAAATCCCTGTGACGACAATGACTTTCAAAGAACGAATAGCTGTGTTGGTGGATGCAGTAGGACATATTTCATCAAGTATTGGGTTGAGCAGACAAATTGCATTGGAGGAATGTGACCTGGCGACAGTACAGTGTGATTCCAATTTCACCTGAATGGATGACCACGTGCAACAGCGCATCAAGCATGAAAGCAAAATGGTTTGAATTGAGGTTTCCATAAAATAATGCAGGATAGAAGCTCTAATTTCTTAGTTATTTTTATTTCGTCAGCAATTCTGAAAAATACTAAAACTCACAACAAACTAGTACAAAGCGAAGATCTACAATAAAGGAAGTCTGTATTTTTATATCTATAAGTTCATGTATTAATGGTGTGTTACAGCAGATGTCATCGAAAGAAGACAATGACATAACACGAATTACTAATGTTTGACCACCTGTGGACATATCCCACTTACACAGCGTGTATTGCAGACACCTGCCCGTAAATAAACAAAGGTTTCAATAGACAGGAAATCTCTGAGAAAACCCCAAGCGTCTTCCAAACTGACAGCAATTGTTTACCTCGACACTGTTCCCATTGGTCTGCTGATTTCCAGTTCAGTATTTATACCGTGACTAACCAGTTTACAAACATTCACTGGGATATGTCCATGGTCCGTACCCAGAGCACAGAAGGTAAGGGGCTAAGCTACTTGTTTCAGATCAGGTTTGTGGATGAAACACAGCAAATAGTTTCTGTACTGACATGTACAAGATACCAAATCTTCAATACGCTTCTGGAAATCTCGGGCCTTTTCTTTACGGAAGGTGACTGAAAACATGGGGACTTGATATTTGTATCATGTACATTTATAGTTTGGTTCAGCTGAAAAGGAAGACTTTGCTATGAGGCGGATGCACAGTTGTTCGTACAGATGGATATCGACACAACAAAGCCATGAAGTATGCTGATTGACTGATGGTGCAAGAAACGCGGAACACACAAGACGGGGAACTTTTCCGGCGGGTAAATTGGAAGGGACATCAATTCTGCTGCGCAAGGGAATCTACTCCTAATTCAGATTGAGGCAAGCGGCGCGGTTGCGTTATATCGGCTGTGCTTTTCTATTCTAGATTCAGGGATGGTCGCATAAATTATTCCTGCCTGAAAATACGGACGTTAATATATGTGGTTGGTATTCTGATTGGAGCAATATGCAAGAAGTGAGAAAAAATGACAACGTTTTGGCGACTATAAAGCAACCATATGACTCAACAAGAGAAGTTCCCTCGGCTATGTCCAAATATCTCTGGAAATTTAACAAGAGCCAAAGTCTACAAAGACCATGGCAAATGAGCAAATAGGGGGCGATATTGGTTGGGCACAAGGTAATATCGTTTCACGTACCGGTATTCAATATGTTTCATCTTGATCTTACAAATATTATGAAAGTGCTTAAACGTGCGACAATTTGTCAGGCTAGTATTGTTCTTCTCGTATGATAACTTACAAATTCTACTCCTAGCCCTATTATTTACACAATAAAAATACCTAACGTTTTTCTTCAGATTGAGATGACAGTTCTATATTTCACATCCACATATTATCTTATAACCACAGACAGATAATGAGTGGTTTTAAACTGATTCCTTTGACCCATATTGTTTATTCTGAGACGGGGAACACATCATCATTGACCGAGAACTAGCATGTCAAAGTCGACAACCGAGTTTGGAGTACTGAGTGTCATCTCTATATCTACATGTCACCTGGAAGAGAAGACCGATAACACGTATGAAAATGACTTTGCTTGGAAGTTTCCTCTGCAATATTAAATCTGGCATACAGAATACGCATTTTCTCCTCGTGTTTCAAGCAATGCTTATATCTGAAGCATAAATAAGTGGCACAGAGCAATATAATTAAAAACAATAAGTGGACGAACAAAATTGACAGAAAGAATATTGTCTATTAGAATGACAGCGACTGCCATGTCTTTCAAGGGGCAAATAGGCGATGCCTAGGCCCGTTGGTGTTATCGGTTATACTTTTCTATTCTAGATTTCGAATTGTTCTGGTGATTTTCCCTTCCAAAAGATGAATATGAAAAATCCCTGTGACGACAATGACTTTCAAAGAACGAATAGCTGTGTTGGTGGATGCAGTAGGACATATTTCATCAAGTATTGGGTTGAGCAGACAAACTGCATTGGAGGAATGTGACCTGGCGACAGTACAGTGTGATTCCAATTTCACCTGAATGGATGACCACGTGCAACAGCGCATCAAGTATGAAAGCAAAATGGTTTGAATTGAGGTTTCCATAAAATAATGCAGGATAGAAGCTCTAATTTCGTAGTTATTTTTATATCGTCAGCAATTCTGAAAAAATACTAAAACTCACAACAAACTAGTACAAAGCGAAGATCCACAATAAAGGAACGTCTGTATTTAACCCGTAAATAAACAAAGGCTTCAATCGACAGGAAATCTCTGAGAAAACCCCAAGCGTCTTCCAAACTGACAGCAATTGTTTACCACGAAACTGTTCCCATTGGTCTGCTGATTTCCAGTTTAGTATTTATACCGTGACTAACCAGTTTACAAACATTCACTGGGATATGTCCATGGTCCGTACCCAGAGCACAGAAGGTAAGGGGCTAAGCTACTTGTTTCAGATCAGATTTGTGGATGAAACTACAGCAAATAGTTTCTGTACTGACATGTACAAGATACCAAATCTTCAAAACGCATTCTGCAAATCTGGGGCCATTTCTTTACGGAAGGTGACTGAAAACATGGGGACTTGGTAATTGTATCATGTACATTTATAGTTTTGTTCAGCTGAAAAGGAACACTTTGCTATGGGGCGGATGCACAATTGTTCGTACAGGTGGATATCGACACAACAAAGGCAAGAAGTATGCTGATTGGCTTTTTTTTTGTGGATGAAACTACAGCAAATAGTTTCTGTACTGACATGTACAAGATACCAAATCTTCAAAACGCCTTCTGCAAATCTGGGGCCATTTCTTTACGGAAGGTGACTGAAAACATGGGGACTTGGTAATTGTATCATGTACATTTATAGTTTTGTTCAGCTGAAAAGGAACACTTTGCTATGGGGCGGATGCACAATTGTTCGTACAGATGGATATCGACACAACAAAGGCAAGAAGTATGCTGATTGGCTGATAATACAAGAAACATGGAACACACAAGGCGGGAAACTTTTCCGGTGGGTAAATTGGAAATGACATCAATTCTGCTGCGCAAGGGAAGCTACTCCTAATTCAGATTGAGGCAAGCGGCGCGGTTGCGTTATTTCGGCTGTGCTTTTCTATTCTAGATTGAGGGATGGTCGCATAAATCATTCCTGCCTGAAAATAGGGACGGAAATATATGTGGTTGGTATTCTTATTGGAGCGATATGCAAGAGGTGAGAAAAAATGACAACGTTTTTGGCGACTATAAAGCAACCATATGACTCAACAAGAGAAGTTCCCTCGGTTATTTCCAAATATCTCTGGAAATTTAACATGAGCCAAAGTCTACGAAGACCATGGCAAATGAGCAAATAGGGGCCGATCTGTGGCGATATTGGTTGGCCGCAAGGTAATATCGTTTCACGTACCGGTATTCAATATGTTTCATCTTGATCTTACAAATATTATGCAAGTGCTTACACGTGCGACAATTTGTCAGGCTAGTATTGTTCTTCTCGTATGATAACTTACAAATTCTACTCCTAACCCTATTATTTACACATTAAAAATACCTAATGTTTTTCCTAGATTGAGATGACAGTTCTATATTGCACATCCACATATTATCTTATAACCACAGACAGATAATGAGTGGTTTTAAACTGATTTCTTTGACCCATATTGTTTATTCTGATAGACACCTGAGACAGGGAACACATCATCATTGACCGAGAACTAGCATGTCAAAGGCGACAACCGAGTTTGGAGTACTGAGTGTCATCTCTATATCTACATGTCACCTGGAAGAGAAGACCGATAACACGTATGAAAATGACTTTGCTTGGAAGTTTCCTCTGCAATATTAAATCTGGCATACAGAATACGCATTTTCTCCTCGTGTTTCAAGCAATGCTTATATCTGAAGCATAAATAAGTGGCACAGAGCAATATAATTAAAAGCAATAAGTGAACGGACAAAATTGACAGAAAGAATATTGTCTATTAGAATGACAGCGACTGTCATGTCTTTCAAGGGGCAAATAGGCGATGCCTAGGCCCGTTGGTGTTATCGGTTATACTTTTCTATTCTAGATTTCGAATTGTTCTGGTGATTTTCCCTTCCAAAAGATGAATATGAAAAATCCCTGTGACGACAATGACTTTCAAAGAACGAATAGCTGTGTTGGTGGATGCAGTAGGACATATTTCATCAAGTATTGGGTTGAGCAGACAAACTGCATTGGAGGAATGTGACCTGGCGACAGTACAGTGTGATTCCAATTTCACCTGAATGGATGACCATGTGCAACAGCGCATCAAGCATGAAAGCAAAATGGTTTGAATTGAGGTTTCCATAAAATAATGCAGGATAGAAGCTCTAATTTCTTAGTTATTTTTATTTCGTCAGCAATTCTGAAAAATACTAAAACTCACAACAAACTAGTACAAAGCGAAGATCTACAATAAGGAACGTCTGTATTTTTATACCTATAAGTTCATGTATTATTGGTGTGTTACAGCAGATGTTAGCGAAAGAAGACAATGACATAACACGAATTACTAATGTTTGACCACCTGTGGACATATCCGACTTATTCAGCGTGTATTGCAGACACCTGCCCGTAAATAAACAAAGGCTTCAATCGACAGGAAATCTCTGAGAAAACCCCAAGCGTCTTCCAAACTGACAGCAATTGTTTACCACGACACTGTTCCCATTGGTCTGCTGATTTCCAGTTTAGTATTTATACCGTGACTAACCAGTTTACGAACATTCACTGGGATATGTCCATGGTCCGTACCCAGAGCACAGAAGGTAAGGGGCTAAGCTACTTGTTTCAGATCAGGTTTGTGGATGAAACTACAGCAAATAGTTTCTGTACTGACATGTACAAGATACCAAATCTTCAATACGCCTTCTGCAAATCTCGGGCCTTTTCTTTACGGAAGGTGACTGAAAACATGGGGACTTGGTAATTGTATCATGTACATTTATAGTTTTTGTTCAGCTGAAAAGGAACACTTTGCTATGGGGCGGATGCACAATTGTTCGTACAGATGGATATCGACACAACAAAGGCAAGAAGTATGCTGATTGGTTGATAATACAAGAAACATGGAACACACAAGGCGGGAAACTTTTCCGGCGGGTAAATTGGAAATGACATCAATTCTGCTGCGCAAGGGAAGCTACTCCTATTTCAGATTGAGGCAAGCGGCGCGGTTGCGTTATTTCGGCTGTGCTTTTCTATTCTAGATTGAGGGATGGTCGCATAAATCATTCCTGGCTGAAAATAGGGACGGAAATATATGTGGTTGGTATTCTTATTAGAGCGATATGCAAGAGGTGAGAAAAAATGACAACGTTTTGGCGACTATAAAGCGACCATATGACTCAACAAGAGAAGTTCCCTCGGCTATTCCAAATATCTCTGGAAATTTAACAAGAGCCAAAGTCTACAAAGACCATGCCAAATGAGCAAATAGGGGGCCGATCTGTGGCGATATTGGTTGGCCACAAGGTAATATCGTTTCACGTACCGGTATTCCATATGTTTCATCTTGATCTTACAAATATTATGCAAGTGCTTAAACGCGCGACAATTTGTCAGGCTAGTATTGTTCTTGTCGTATGATAACTTACAAATTCTACTCCTAACCCTATTATTTACACAATAAAAATACCTAACGTTTTTCTTCAGACTGAGATGACAGTTCTATATTTCACATCCACATATTATCTTATAACCACAGACAGATAATGAGTGGTTTTAAACTGATTCCTTTGACCCATATTGTTTATTCTGTTAGACACCTGAGACGGGGAACACATCATCATTGACCGAGAACTAGCATGTCAAAGTAGACAACCGAGTTTGGAGTACTGAGTGTCATCTCTATATCTACATGTCACCTGGAAGAGAAGACCGATAACACGTATGAAAATGACTTTGCTTGGAAGTTTCCTCTGCAATATTAAATCTGGCATACAGAATACGCATTTTCTCCTCGTGTTTCAAGCAATGCTTATATCTGAAGCATAAATAAGTGGCACAGAGCAATATAATTAAAAGCAATAAGTGGACGGACAGAATTGACAGAAAGAATATTGTCTATTAGAATGACAGCGACTGTCATGTCTTTCAAGAGGCAAATAGGCGATGCCTAGGCCCGTTGGTGTTATCGGTTATACTTTTCTATTCTAGATTTCGAATTGTTCTGGTGATTTTCCCTTCCAAAAGATGAATATGAAAAATCCCTGTGACGACAATGACTTTCAAAGAAAGAATAGCTGTGTTGGTGGATGCAGTAGGACATATTTCATCAAGTATTGGGTTGAGCAGACAAACTGCATTGGAGGAATGTGACCTGGCGACAGTACAGTGTGATTCCAATTTCACCTGAATGGATGACCACGTGCAACAGCGCATCAAGTATGAAAGCAAAATGGCTTGAATTGAGGTTTCCATAAAATAGTGCAGGATAGAAGCTCAAATTTCGTAGTTATTTTTATATCGTCAGCAATTCTGAAAAAATACTAAAACTCACAACAAACTAGTACAAAGCGAAGATCCACAATAAAGGAACGTCTGTATTTAACCCGTAAATAAACAAAGGCTTCAATCGACAGGAAATCTCTGAGAAAACCCCAAGCGTCTTCCAAACTGACAGCAATTGTTTACCACGACACTGTTCCCATTGGTCTGCTGATTTCCAGTTTAGTATTTATACCGTGACTAACCAGTTTACAAACATTCACTGGGATATGTCCATGGTCCGTACCCAGAGCACAGAAGGTAAGGGGCTAAGCTACTTGTTTCAGATCAGGTTTGTGTATGAAACTACAGCAAATAGTTTCTGTACTGACATGTACAAGATACCAAATCTTCAATACGCCTTCTGCAAATCTCGGGCCTTTTCTTTACGGAAAGTGGCTGAAAACATGGGGACTTGGTAATTGTATCATGTACATTTATAGTTTTGTTCAGCTGAAAAGGAACACTTTGCTATGGGGCGGATGCACAATTGTTCGTACAGATGGATATCGACACAATAAAGGCAAGAAGTATGCTGATTGGCTGATAATACAAGAAACATGGAACACACAAGGCGGGAAACTTTTCCGGCGGGTAAATTGGAAATGACATCAATTCTGCTGCGCAAGGGAAGCTACTCCTAATTCAGATTGAGGCAAGCGGCGCGGTTGCGTTATTTCGGCTGTGCTTTTCTATTCTAGATTGAGGGATGGTCGCATAAATCATTCCTGCCTGAAAATAGGGACGGAAATATATGTGGTTGGTATTCTTATTGGAGCGATATGCAAGAGGTGAGAAAAAATGACAACGTTTTGGCGACTATAAAGCAACCATATGACTCAACAAGAGAAGTTCCCTCGGCTATTTCCAAATATCTCTGGAAATTTAACAAGAGCCAAAGTCTACGAAGACCATGGCAAATGAGCAAATAGGGGCCGATCTGTGGCGATATTGGTTGGCCGCAAGGTAATATCGTTTCACGTACCGGTATTCAATATGTTTCATCTTGATCTTACAAATATTATGAAAGTGCTTAAACGTGCGACAATTTGTCAGGCTAGTATTGTTCTTCTCGTATGATAACTTACAAATTCTACTCCTAACCCTATTATTTACATAATACAAATACCTAACGTTTTTCTTCAGATTGAGATGACAGTTCTATATTTCACATCCACATATTATCTTATAACCACAGACAGATAATGAGTGGTTTTAAACTGCTTCCTTTGACCCATATTGTTTATTCTGATAGACACCTGAGACGGGGAACACATCATCATTGACCGAGAACTAGCATGTCAAAGTAGACAACCGAGTTTGGAGTACTGAGTGTCATCTCTATATCTACATGTCACCTGGAAGAGAAGACCGATAACACGTATGAAAATGACTTTGCTTGGAAGTTTCCTCTGCAATATTAAATCTGGCATACAGAATACGCATTTTCTCCTCGTGTTTCAAGCAATGCTTATATCTGAAGCATAAATAAGTGGCACAGAGCAATATAATTAAAAGCAATAAGTGGACGGACAAAATTGACAGAAAGAATATTGTCTATTAGAATGACAGCGACTGCCATGTCTTTCAAGGGGCAAATAGGCGATGCCTGGGCCCGTTGGTGTTATCGGTTATACTTTTCTATTCTAGATTTCGAATTGTTCTGGTGATTTTCCCTTCCAAAAGATGAATATGAAAAATCCCTGTGACGACAATGACTTTCAAAGAACGAATAGCTGTGTTGGTGGATGCAGTAGGACATATTTCATCAAGTATTGGGTTGAGCAGACAAACTGCATTGGAGGAATGTGACCTGGCGACAGTACAGTGTGATTCCAATTTCACCTGAATGGATGACCACGTGCAACAGCGCATCAAGTATGAAAGCAAAATGGCTGGAATTGAGGTTTCCATAAAATAATGCAGGATAGAAGGTCTAATTTCGTAGTTATTTTTATATCGTCAGCAATTCTGAAAAAATACTCTGTATTTAACCCGTAAATAAACAAAGGCATCAATCGACAGGAAATCTCTGAGAAAACCCCAAGCGTCTTCCAAACTGACAGCAATTGTTTACCACGACACTGTTCCCATTGGTCTGCTGATTTCCGGTTTAGTATTTATACCGTGACTAACCAGTTTACAAACATTCACTGGGATATGTCCATGGTCCGTACCCAGAGCACAGAAGGTAAGGGGCTAAGCTACTTGTTTCAGATCAGGTTTGTGGATGAAACTACAGCAAATAGTTTCTGTACTGACATGTACAAGATACCAAATCTTCAATTTCGGCTGTGCTTTTCTATTCTAGATTGAGGGATGGTCGCATAAATCATTCCTGTCTGAAAATAGGGACGGAAATATATGTGGTTGGTATTCTTATTGGAGCGATATGCAAGAGGTGAGAAAAAATGACAACGTTTTGGCGACTATAAAGCAACCATATGACTCAACAAGAGAAGTTCCCTCGGCTATTTCCAAATATCTCTGGAAATTTAACAAGAGCCAAAGTCTACGAAGACCATGCCAAATGAGCAAATAGGGGCCGATCTGTGGCGATATTGGTTGGCCGCAAGGTAATATCGTTTCACGTCCCGGTATTCAATATGTTTCATCTTGATCTTACAAATATTATGCAAGTGCTTACACGTGCGACAATTTGTCAGGCTAGTATTGTTCTTCTCGTATGATAACTTACAAATTCTACTCCTAACCCTATTATTTACACAGTAAAAATACCTAATGTTTTTCCTAGATTGAGATGACAGTTCTATATTTCACATCCACATATTATCTTATAACCACAGACAGATAATGAGTGGTTTTAAACTGATTTCTTTGACCCATATTGTTTATTCTGATAGACACCTGAGACAGGGAACACATCATCATTGACCGAGAACTAGCATGTCAAAGGCGACAACCGAGTTTGGAGTACTGAGTGTCATCTCTATATCTACATGTCACCTGGAAGAGAAGACCGATAACACGTATGAAAATGACTTTGCTTGGAAGTTTCCTCTGCAATATTAAATCTGGCATACAGAATACGCATTTTCTCCTCGTGTTTCAAGCAATGCTTATATCTGAAGCATAAATAAGTGGCACAGAGCAATATAATTAAAAGCAATAAGTGGACGGACAAAATTGACAAAAATAATATTGTCTATTAGAATGACAGCGACTGCCATGTCTTTCAAGGGGAAAATAGGCGATGCCTAGGCCCGTTGGTGTTATCGGTTATACTTTTCTATTCTAGATTTCGAATTGTTCTGGTGATTTTCCCTTCCAAAAGATGAATATGAAAAATCCCTGTGACGACAATGACTTTCAAAGAACGAATAGCTGTGTTGGTGGATGCAGTAGGACATATTTCATCAAGTATTGGGTTGAGCAGACAAACTGCATTGGAGGAATGTGACCTGGCGACAGTACAGTGTGATTCCAATTTCACCTGAATGGATGACCACGTGCAACAGCGCATCAAGCATGAAAGCAAAATGGTTTGAATTGAGGTTTCCATAAAATAATGCAGGATAGAAGCTCTAATTTCGTAGTTATTTTTATATCGTCAGCAATTCTGAAAAAATACTAAAACTCACAACAAACTAGTACAAAGCGAAGATCCACAATAAAGGAACGTCTGTATTTAACCCGTAAATAAACAAAGGTTTCAATCGACAGGAAATCTCTGAGAAAACCCCAAGCGTCTTCCAAACTGACAGCAATTGTTTACCACGACACTGTTCCCATTGGTCTGCTGATTTCCAGTTCAGTATTTATACCGTGACTAACCAGTTTACAAACATTCACCGGGATATGTCCATGTTCCGTACCCAGAGCACAGAAGGTAAAGGGCTAACTAAGCTACTTGTTTCGGATCAGGTTTGTGGATGAAACTACAGCAAATAGTTTCTGTACTGACATATACAAGATACCAAATCTTCAATACGCCTTCTGCAAATCTGAGGACTTGGTATTTGTATCATGTACATTTTTAGTTTGGTTCAGCTGTAAAGGAACACTTTGCTATGGGGCGGATGCACAATTGTTCGTACAGATGGATATCGACACAACAAAGCCATGATGTATGCTGATTGACTGATGATGCAAGAAACGCGGAACACACAAGACGGGGAACTTTTCCGGTGGGTAAATTGGAAGGGACATCAATTCTGCTGCGCAAGGGAATCTACTCCTAATTCAGATTGAGGCAAGCGGTGCGGCTGCGTTTTATCGGCTGTGCTTCTCTATTCTAGATTCAGGGATGGTCGCATAAATTATTCCTGCCTGAAAATACGGACGGAAATATATGTGGTTGGTATTCTGATTGGAGCAATATGCAAGAAGTGGGAAAAAATGACAACGTTTTGGCGACTATAAAGCAACCATATGACTCAACAAGAGAAGTTCCCTCGGCTATGCCCAAATATCTCTGGAAATTTAACAAGAGCAAAATGTCTACGAAGACCATGGCAAATGAGCAAATAGGGGCCGATCTGTGGTGATATTTGTTGGCCACATGGTAATATCGTTTCACGTACCGGTATTCAATATGTTTCATCTTTATCTTACAAATATTATGCAAGTGCTTAAACGTGCGACAATTATTCATGCTAGTATTGTTCTTCTCGCATGATAACTTACAAATTCTACTCCTAACCCTATTATTTACACAATAAATATACCTGATGTTTTCCTTCAGATTGAGATGGCATTTCTATATTTCACATCCCCATATTATCACCATACTAACCACAGACAGATAATAAGTGGTTTTAAAACTGCTTACTTTGACCCATATTGTTTATTCTGATCGACACCTGAGACGAGGAACACATCATCGTTGTCCGAGTTCTAGCATGTCAAAGTCGACAACCGAGTTTGGAGTACTGAGTGTCATCTCTATATCTACATGTCACCTGGAAGAGAACACCGATAACACGTATGAAAATGACTTTGCTTGGAAGTGTCCTCTACAATATTAAATTTGGCATACAAAATACGCATTTTCTCCTCATGTTTCAAGCAATGCTTATATCTGAAGCATAAATAAGCGGCACAGAACAATATAATTAAAAACAATAAGTGGACTGACAAAATTGACAGAAAGAATGTATTGTCTATTAGAATGACAGCGACTGCCATGTCTTTCAAGGGGCAAATAGGCGATGCCTGGGCCCGTTGGTGTTATCGGTTATACTTTTCTATTCTAGATTTCGAATTGTTCTGGTGATTTTCCCTTCCGAAAGATGAATATGAAAAATCCCACTGACGACAATGACTTACAAAGAACGAATAGCTGTGTTGGTGGATGCAGTAGGACATATTTCATCAAGTATTGAGTTGAGCAGACAAACTGCATTGGAGGAATGTGACCTGGCGACAGTACAGTGTGATTCCAATTTCACCTGAATTGAAGGCCACGTGCAACAGCGCATCAAGCATGAAAGCAAAATGGTTTGAATTGAGGTTTCCATAAAATAATGCAGGATAGAAGCTCTAATTTCGTAGTTATTTTCATATCGTCAACAATTCTGAAAAATACTAAAACTCACAACAAACTAGTACAAAGCGAAGATCATAATAAAGGAACGTCTGTATTTGTATACCTATAAGTTCATATTATAGGTGTGTTACAGCAGATGTCATCGAAAGAAGACAATGACATAACACGAATTACTAATGTTTGACCACTTGTGGACATATCCATTGATTGAAATTGTAGTTTAAGGGCCGCTTCCCATTCGGATTTCGCGGCCCAGCAACTCAATGTTTTATTTGAATTTCGCGGTACATTACTTTGTTTATTGAATTTCTTTTCCAGTGCTAAATAAATAAATAAATAAATAATAAATAACAATGAGAGATTAGTAGGAGATATAAATAGAAGTAAATAAGAATCGCTATATGTACAAGTTCGTAAGTCTCTTTTTGGTTTTTGGTTAAGTTATACTGGTAAATATGAGTTCACTGTAATCGCGTGTATGATTCCTTTGTCTTGGTACCCCTTTGAACGCACAAAGTCGTCCAGAAAAAACTGGGAGAACCATGGGCGTTTTCAGGATTTTTCGGATCGACTTCACTAACGACGCCCTTGGGAACAGGGTGGGTTCTTCCAGAAATCTGTGCCTGTAACAATTGCTTGGAGTGTGTATTGGGGCACAGGACGGCAGGTCTACGTCCTACATGTATATTGCGTGAAAGTCAAAGGATCATATTCTGTGTTAAGGCGTCAGTTCGGTGTCATCTATGGGGTAGCGTGTCGGTGTGGTTTAGGATGTGATGTTCTGGTTCCGGAGGTTTCTTGTTGTGCGGCGATGTTGGTATTCTTGTGATCGTCATCCGTCTTCTGTTTTCAGTCTTGTCCAGCCCGTCTTTGGTCTTCGGTGTGCCGTGAGGTGCTGTTTAAAGATTTTTGTCGTCGTCAGTGTTCTGTTTGTTGTCTGTTTGATGAGGACCTTCATCGTGTTCATCTCCATTTCTGAAAGTATAAGATGAAACACTGTGTAGTATTCATTTTTGTGAGTGACATTATCTGTGTGCGTGGTTGTTTCTTGGACGTGTGCTAATGATTTATGTCCTTGGTTGTTGAATTGGTAGCGGCCTTTAGGTTTTGGAGACGAATGTGGTTACCGGCCCACACGGAACATGATATCTCCGGTGCCCACATTGCCTATTTTATTGCGAAAGAGAGATTTATGGCCAATATTGTCGCAGGGATGTTGATTGGTTTTGGCCACCGATTTTGGAGACTAATGTGGCAACCGGCCTACACGGAACATGGTATCTCCGGTGCCCACATTGCCTATTTTATTGCGAAAGAGAGATTTATGGCCAATATTGTCGCAGGGATGTTGATTGGTCTTGGCCTCCGATTTTTGAGACTAATGTGGCAACCGGCCCACACGGAACATGGTATCTCCGGTGCCCACATTGCCTAAATTTTATTCCAAAAGAGACATTTTTGGCCAATGCTGACATTGTTAGTTAGTGTTGCGCATGCACGGGGGTAGTATTATATATTATGGAGTGTGATCCACTAAAGGACTTGAATACCTGTTTTCTAATGGGAGGCTTAGGGTTTAATATCGCTGGTTTTTAATTCGTTTCTAAGTGTCTCGCGTTGTGGGTAGTGTTTAGGGCATTCAAGTAAGACATGTTCTATTGTTTCTTCTACATTGTTGCATGCGGTACAGAGTGGTGAGGTGTTTTTCAGAAGCATGGACAGATGTGATTTAAGTCCGGTTTTGCCTAGTCTTAATCTGGTGATTATGCGGTCATCACGTTTATTGTCTAACTGGAATCCCTGGACTTGTCTTTTCTCTCCATCAAGGATCTTATGTAACCACCGTCCACGTTCTTCTTCGTTCCATTCCTTTTGCCACTTGCTATCTATTTTGCGTCTAATGATAGTGTTGAGTTCTTTATATCCTAATTCTATTGGCACATCGTGTGTAGCTTTAGCAAGACTGTCTTTTTGGCAGTTTTGTCGGCTGCTTCGTTACCTCTGATGTTGACATGCGCGGGGACCCATGCTAAAATGGCGTCTATACCCTCGTTGTGTATTTGTGTACATATACATTCTAGTTTGTGTATGAGATCAGGTCTACTGTCAGATATAGAATTTTTAATGGATGTGAGTCCACTAAGGGAGTCACTAAGTATTACCGCACGGATTGGTTTGTGCTCGATGATCCATTCGAGAGCCTTAATTATAGCAATCAGTTCACTAGTGTATACAGACATATTGTCTGGAAGTTTGAAACCATTTTGTATGTCGAGCTCAGGTATAACAAAAGCTGATCCTGTGTTATTACTTGTGTTTTTCGATCCGTCTGTATAGATTTTTATGTAATTTTTCCAGTTTTGGTTGATATATTCAAGGGTGGTGGCTCTTATAAAGTCTGGGTTGTCCTTCTTTGTGAGGTAGTCGTGAATACATGTGTCCACGTGGGGCGACTCTAATTCCCAGGGTGGTCTAATGATTTTGTCTGTGTCGCAGATGTGTGCGATGGGTATTTCATGCTCTTGGAATAGGTTATTTACGGTGTAACCGAGGGGGGCGGAGTCTTTTTCCCAGTTTTTCTTTAAATATTCATATTCACTTTTATCTTCAAAAATTTTGTGGCATGGGTGATTTTCGCCCTTAGCTCTAGTTTTTCCTGCATATTTCAGGGACAGTTCCTCTCGTCTTAAATGAAGAGGTTTCTCATTTGTTTCTATTTGAAGACTACATAGGGCGGTTCCCTTGAAGGCTCCAGTAGCTATTTTTAGAGCAGAATATTGAATGCTGTCTATTCTTTTTAGTTGTGTCTTACATGCTGATTGGTAGGCGATGGACCCGTAATCTATTTTTGACCTAATGAGCGTTTGGTATAATTTCATCAAACTATATTTACTCACTCCCCAATTTGTCCCAGACACACACCTCATGAGGTTCAGGTCTTTATTGCACCGAAGAACTAGTTGATCGATGTTGTCTTTCCATGTGAGTTTTCTGTCAAAGATCATACCAAGATATTTAACACTATTTTTGAATTTAATTTTTTGACCTCCTAGTGTTAGTTTAACGTCAATGTGTTTATTATTTGAGAATATAATACCCGTTGTTTTGAGAGCGGAAAATTTGAAGCCCCATTTATCCGCCCAACCGCTAATTATATCTAGTGTTTTTTGCATTATACCTGTAAGTTTTTTGATGGAACGTGCGGTTTTCCAGAGGGCAGAATCGTCAGCAAATAGGGACTGTTCTACTTCTGGATGTTTCGTGTCAATTTCATCGGCTAGGCCATTGATGAGGATGTTAAAAAGGGTGGGGCTAATGACGCTTCCCTGAGGGGTACCGTTGTCTAGTTGATGGTCGGTGGATAGGGTGTTTCCTAGGCGAACTTTAAAATTTCTGTTGTTTAGGAAGTTTTTTATCCAGTGTTGCATTCTTCCCTTAATCCCAAGTTTGCTTAATTGAATAATTATGCCGTCCTGCCATACAAGGTCAAATGCTTTTTCTATGTCTAGGAAGATACCTAGTGTGTACTGATGTTTGGCATTCCCCTTTTTTATCGAGTGTTGTAATCTGGTTATATGGTCTAATGTACTTCTGTTCTTACGAAAGCCGCTTTGGGTTTTGTTTAATAAGTTGTTGTTTTCCATATGAAATTCCAGTCTATTCTTTACCATAGTTTCCATTATTTTGCATAGATTTGAAGTGAGAGAAATTGGGCGGTAAGAGTTGCTGTCTGATGGATCTTTACCTGGTTTTGGGATTGGGATAACGATAGATGTTTTCCATTTACTTGGAAGTTGTTTGGTCTGCCAGCTGACATTAATTAGTTTCAAAATTAGTTTCTCTGTTTTATTTGGTAGGTGTTTAAGGATCGTGTATCCTAGTTTGTCTTCACCAGGTGAGCTCTCTTTTTCACAGTGTATAGCTTTGCGGTATTCATTAATATTGAAGTCTGCATTGAGATAGTTTTCTAAATGATCGTCCAAATCGTTTTCTATCGTTGTTTCTTCCTTAATTTTTCTGAATTCTGGTTTCAGGTTGCTATCGCTACTGTTTGAAGCGAAAGATTCGGCGAGGTGTTCTACCTTTTCTTTGTTCGTTTTTTTAGTTTTGTTCAGTACAGGGACTGTGTTTGTTAACTTTCCTTGCATATTTTTTATTTTGTTCCATACTTTTTTTGAATTGGTTTTGGTATCTATAGTGTTGCAAAAGTTTTCCCAGCATTTTGATTTAGCTTCTTTGACACTTTTTTCAGCTATGATTTTGAGTTCCTTGTAGTTCGCGTGATCACTTTGGAGCCTACTTTTTTTGAATTTTCTAAGTGCCTTCTTTTTGGCCGCAATATTCTTTGCACACTCTGGGTTCCACCAGGGTACCGGGTTTTTGTTGTGGCGCTGTTGTGATATCGGAATATATTTTTGTGAAATCTCAGATTTCATACAAATGAGGATTGGTGCCATAATCGACAGGGGTTGATATTGCTATCTATTTGCAGGACATGTCTGGCAGAAAATTGGTACTGTCCTGCAGTTTTCAGTTGGCTCACATGTATTTCACAGAGGATTAAATAATAGTTTACCAAGAGTAAGATATCTTTCAGTGACAAGAAATTACATGCCTATACTGAATCAAAAATCACATGTAACACATGCACCCCCTATCTGAAATTGCAAACTCACAACAGACTAGTACAAAGCGAAGATCTACAATAAAGGAACGTCTGTATTTTTATAAGTTCATGTATTATTGGTGTGTTACAGCAGATGTAATCGAAAGAAGACAATGACATAACACGAATTACTAATGTTTGGCCACTTGTGGACATATCCGACTTACACAGCGTGTATTTCAGACACCTGCCCGTAAATAGGCAAAGGTTTCAATCGTCAGGAAATCTCTGAAAAAACCTCAAGCGTCTTCCAAACTGACAGCAATTGTTTACCTCGAGACTGTTCCCATTGGTCTGCTGATTTCCAGTTCAGTTTTTATTCCGTGACTAACCAGTTTACAAACATTCACTGGGATATGCCCATGGTCCGTACCCAGAGCACAGAAGGTAAGGGGCTAAGCTACTTGTTTCAGATCAGGTGTGTGGATGAAACTACAGCAAATAGTTTCCGTACTGACATGTACAAGATACCAAATCTTCAATACGCCTTCTGCAAATCTCGAGCCTTTTCTTTACCGAATGTGACTGAAAGCATGGGGACTTGATATTTGTATCATGTACATTTATAGTTTGGTTCAGCTGAAAAGGAACACTTTGCTATGGGGCGGATGCACAATTGTTCGTACAGATGGATATCGACATAGCAAAGCCATGAAGTATGCTGATTGACTGATGATGCAAGAAACGCGGAACACACAAGACGGAGAACTTTTCCGGCGGGTAAATTGGAAGGGACATCAATTCTGCTGCGCAAGGGAATCTACTCCTAATTCAGATTGAGGCAAGCGGCGCGGCTGCGTTATAACGGCTGTGCTTTTCCATTCTAGATTCAGGGATGGTCGCATAAATTATTCCTGCCTGAAAATAGGGACGGAAATATATGTGGTTGGTATTCTTATTGGACCAATATGCAAGAAGTGAGGAAAAATGACAACGTTTTGGCGACTAAAAAGCAACCATATGACTCAACAAGAGAAGTTCTCTCGGCTCTGTCCAAATATCTCTGAAAATTTAGCAAGAGCAAATGTCTACGAAGACCATGGCAAATGAGCAAATAGGGGCCGATCTGTGGTGATATTGGTTGGCCACATGGTAATATCGTTTCACGTCCCGGTATTCAATATGTTTCATCTTGATCTTACAAATATTATGCAAATGCTTAAACGTGCTACAATTTGTCATGCTAGTATTGTTCTTCTCGTATGATAACTTACAAATTCTACTCCTAACCCTATTATTTACAAAGTAAAAATACCTAATGTTTTTCCTAGATTGAGATGACAGTTCTATATTGCACATCCACATATTATGTTATAACCACAGACAGATAATGAGTGGTTTTAAACTGATTTCTTTGACCCATATTGTTTATTCTGATAGACACCTGAGACGGGGAACACATCATCATTGACCGAGTTCTAGCATGTCAAAGGCGACAACCGAGTTTGGAGTACTGAGTGTCATCTCTATATCTACATGTCACCTGGAAGAGAAGACCGATAACACGTATGAAAATGACTTTGCTTGGAAGTTTCCTCTGCAATATTAAATCTGGCATACAGAATACGCATTTTCTCCTCGTGTTTCAAGCAATGCTTATATCTGAAGCATAAATAAGTGGCACAGAGCAATATAATTAAAAGCAATAAGTGGACGGACAAAATTGACAGAAAGAATATTGTCTATTAGAATGACAGCGACTGCCATGTCTTTCAAGGGGCAAATAGGCGATGCCTAGGCCCGTTGGTGTTATCGGTTATACTTTTCTATTCTAGATTTCGAATTGTTCTGGTGATTTTCCCTTCCAAAAGATGAATATTAAAAATCCCTGTGACGACAATGACGACAAAGAACGAATAGCTGTGTTGGTGGATGCAGTAGGACATATTTCATCAAGTATTGGGTTGAGCAGACAAACTGCATTGGAGGAATGTGACCTGGCGACAGTACAGTGTGATTCCAATTTCACCTGAATGGATGACCATGTGCAACAGCGCATCAAGCATGAAAGCAAAATGGTTTGAATTGAGGTTTCCATAAAGAATGCAGGATAGAAGCTCTAATTTCTTAGTTATTTTTATTTCGTCAGCAATTCTGAAAAATACTAAAACTCACAACAAATTAGTACAAAGCGAAGATCTACAATAAAGGAACGTCTGTATTTTTATACCTATAAGTTCATGTATTATTGGTGTGTTACAGCAGATGTCATCGAAAGAAGACAATGACATAACACGAATTACTAATGTTTGACCACTTGTGGACATATCCGACTTATTCAGCGTGTATTGCAGACACCTGCCCGTAAATAAACAAAGGCTTCAATCGACAGGAAATCTCTGAGAAAACCTCAAGCGTCTTCCAAACTGACAGCAATTGTTTACCTCGACACTGTTCCCATTGGTCTGCTGATTTCCAGTTCAGTATTTATACCGTGACTAACCAGTTTACAAACATTCGTAGACCTGCCGTCCTGTGCCCCAATACACACCCCAAGCAATTGTTACAGGCACAGATTTCTTTAAGAACCCACCCTGTTCCCAAGGGCGTCGTTAGTGAAGTCGATCCGAAAAATCCTGAAAACGCCCATGGTTCTCCCATTTTTTTCTGGACGGCTTTGTGCGTCCAAAGGGGTACCACGACAAAGGAATCATACACGCGATTACAGTGAACTCATATTTACCAGTATAACTTAACCAAAAACCAAAAAGAGACTTACGAACTTGTACATATAGCGATTCTTATTTACTTCTATTTATATCTCCTACTAATCTCTCATTGTTATTTATTATTTATTTATTTATTTATTTATATATTTAGCACTGGAAAAGAAATTCAATAAACAAAGTAATGTATCGCGAAATTCAAATAAAACATTGAGTTGATGGGCCGCGAAATCCGAATGGGAAGCGGCCCTTAAGCTATAATTTCAATCAAAATACAAACATTCACTGGGATATGTCCATGGTCCGTACCCAGAGCACAGAAGGTACGGGGCTAAGCTACTTGTTTCAGCTCAGGTTTGTGGATGAAACACAGCAAATAGTTTCTGTACTGACATGTACAAGATACCAAATCTTCAATACGACTTCTGGAAATCTCGGGCCTTTTCTTTACGGAAGGTGACTGAAAGTATGGGGACTTGATATTTGTATCATGTACATTTATAGTTTGGTTCAGCTGAAAAGGAAGACTTTGCTATGAGGCGGATGCACAGTTGTTCGTACAGATGGATATCGACACAACAAAGCCATGAAGTATGCTGATTGACTGATGATGCAAGAAACGCGGTACACACAAGACGGGGAACTTTTCCGGCGGGTAAATTGGAAGGGACATCAATTCTGCTGCGCAAGGGAAACTACTCCTAATTCAGATTGAGGCAAGCGGCGCGGTTGCGTTATATCGGCTGTGCTTTTCTATTCTAGATTCAGGGATGGTCGCATAAATCATTCCTGCCTGAAAATAGGGACGGAAATATATGTGGTTGGTATTCTTATTGGAGCGATATGCAAGAGGTGATAAAAAATGACAACGTTTTGGCGACTATAAAGCAACCATATGACTCAACAAGAGAAGTTCCCTCGGCTATTTCCAAATATCTCTGGAAATTTAACAAGAGCCAAAGTCTACGAAGACCATGGCAAATGAGCAAATAGGGGCCGATCTGTGGCGATATTGGTTGGCCGCAAGGTAATATCGTTTCACGTACCGGTATTCAATATGTTTCATCTTGATCTTACAAATATTATGCAAGTGCTTAAACGTGCTACAATTTGTCAGGCTAGTATTGTTCTTCTCGTATGATAACTTACAAATTCTACTCCTAACCCTATTATTTACACAGTAAAAATTCCTAATGTTTTTCCTAGATTGAGATGACAGTTCTATATTGCACATCCACATATTATGTTATAACCACAGACAGATAATGAGTGGTTTTAAACTGATTTCTTTGACCCATATTGTTTATTCTGATAGACACCTGAGACGGGGAACACATCATCATTGACCGAGTTCTAGCATGTCAAAGGCGACAACCGAGTTTGGAGTACTGAGTGTCATCTCTATATCTACATGTCACCTAGAAGAGAGGACCGATAACACGTATGAAAATGACTTTGCTTGGAAGTTTCCTCTGCAATATTAAATCTGGCATACAGAATACGCATTTTCTCTTCGTGTTTTCAAGCAATGCTTATATCTGAAGCATAAATAAGTGGCACAGAGCAATATAATTAAAAGCAATAAGTGGACGGACAAAATTGACAGAAAGGATATTGTCTATTAGAATGACAGCGACTGCCATGTCTTTCTAGGGGCAAATAGGCGATGCCTGGGCCCGTTGGTGTTATCGGTTATGCTTTTCTATTCTAGATTTCGAATTGTTCTGGTGATTTTCCCTTCCAAAAGATGAATATGAAAAATCTCTGTGACGACAATGACTTTCAAAGAACGAATAGCTGTGTTGGTGGATGCAGCAGGACATATTTCATCAAGTATTGGGTTGAGCAGACAAACTGCATTGGAGGAATGTGACCTGGCGACAGTACAGTGTGATTCCAATTTCACCTGAATGGATGACCACGTGCAACAGCGCATCAAGCATGAAAGCAAAATGGTTTGAATTGAGGTTTCCATAAAATAATGCAGGATAGAAGCTCTAATTTCGTAGTTATTTTTATATCGTCAGCAATTCTGAAAAAATACTAAAACTCACAACAAACTAGTACAAAGCGAAGATCCACAATAAAGGAACGTCTGTATTTAATCCGTAAATAAACAAAGGTTTCAATCGACAGGAAATCTCTGAGAAAACCCCAAGCGTCTTCCAAACTGACAGCAATTATTTACCACGACACTGTTCCCATTGGTCTGCTGATTTCCAGTTTAGTATTTATACCGTGGCTAACCAGTTTACAAACATTCACTGGGATATGTCCATGTTCCGTACCCAGAGCACAGAAGGTAAAGGGCTAACTAAGCTACTTGTTTCGGATCAGGTTTGTGGATGAAACTACAGCAAATAGTTTCTGTACTGACATGTACAAGATACCAAATCTTCAATACGCCTTCTGCAAATCTCGAGCCTTTTCTTTACGGAAGGTGACTGAAAGCATGGGGACTTGATATTTGTATCATGTACATTTATAGTTTGGTTCAGCTGAAAAGGAACACTTTGCTATGGGGCGGATGCACAATTGTTCGTACAGATGGATATCGACACAGCAAAGCCATGAAGTATGCTGATTGACTGATGATACCAGAAACGTGGAACACACAAGACGGGGAACTTTTCCGGTGGGTAAATTGGAAGGGACATCAATTCTGCTGCGCAAGGTAAGCTACTCCTAATTCAGATTGAGGCAAGCGGCGCGGCTGCGTTATATCGGCTGTGCTTTTCCATTCTAGATTCAGGGATGGTCGCATAAATTAGTTCTGCCTGAAAATAGGGACGGTAATATATGTGGTTGGTATTCTCATTGGACCAATATGCAAGAAGTGAGGAAAAATGACAACGTTTTGGCAACTAAAAAGCAACCATATGACTCAACAAGAGAAGTTCTCTCGGCTCTGTCCAAATATCTCTGAAAATTTAGCAAGAGCAAATGTCTACGAAGACCATGGCAAATGAGCAAATAGGGGCCGATCTGTGGTGATATTGGTTGGCCACATGGTAATATCGTTTCACGTACCGGTATTCAGTATGTTTCATCTTTATCTTACAAATATTATGCAAGTGCTTAAACGTGCGACAATTATTCATGCTAGTATTGTTCTTCTCGCATGATAACTTACAAATTCTACTCCTAACCCTATTATTTACACAATAAATATACCTGATGTTTTCCTTCAGATTGAGATGCCATTTCTATATTTCATATCCCCATATTATCACCATACTAACCACAGACAGATAATAAGTGGTTTTAAAACTGCTTACTTTGACCCATATTGTTTATTCTGATAGACACCTGAAACGGGGAACACATCATCGTTGTCCGAGTTCTAGCATGTCAAAGTCGACAACCGAGTTTAGAGTACTGAGTGTCATCTCTATATCTACATGTCACCTGGAAGAGAAAACCGATAACACGTATGAAAATGACTTTGCTTGGAAATGTCCTCTACAATATTAAATTTGGCAAACAAAATACGCATTTTCTCCTCGTGTTTCAAACAATGCTTATATCTGAAGCATAAATAAGCGACACAGAACAATATAATTAAAAACAATAAGTGGACGGACAAAATTGACAGAAAGAATGTATTGTCTATTAGAATGACAGCGACTGCCATGTCTTTCAAGGGGCAAATAGGCGATGCCTGGGCCCGTTGGTGTTATCGGTTATACTTTTCTATTCTAGATTTCGAATTGTTCTGGTGATTTTCCCTTCCGAAATATGAAAAATCCCACTGACGACAATGACTTGCAAAGAACGAATAGCTGTGTTGGTGGATGCAGTAGGACATATTTCATCAACTATTGAGTTGAGCAGACAAACTGCATTGGAGGAATGTGACCTGGCGACAGTACAGTGTGATTTCAATTTCACCTGAATTGAAGGCCACGTGCAACAGCGCATCAAGCATGAAAGCAAAATGGTTTGAATTGAGGTTTCCATAAAATAATGCAGGATAGAAGCTCTAATTTCGTAGTTATTTTCATATCGTCAACAATTCTGAAAAATACTAAAACTCACAACAAACTAGTACAAAGCGAAGATCATAATAAAGGAACGTCTGTATTTTTATACCTATAAGTTCATATTATAGGTGTGTTACAGCAGATGTCATCGAAAGAAGACAATGACATAACACGAATTACTAATGTTTGACCACTTGTGGACATATCCAACTTACACAGCGTGTATTTCAGACACCTGCCCGTAAATAAACAAAGGCTTCAATCGACAGGAAATCTCTGAGAAAACCCCAAGCGTCTTCCAAACTGACAGCAATTGTTTACCACGACACTTCCCATTGGTCTGCTGATTTCCAGTTTAGTATTTATACCGTGACTAACCAGTTTACAAACATTCACTGGGATATGTCCATGGTCCGTACCCAGGGCACAGAAGGTAAGGGGCTAAGCTACTTGTTTCAGATCAGGTTTGTGGATGAAACTACAGCAAATAGTTTCTGTACTGACATGTACAAGATACCAAATCTTCAATACGCCTTCTGCAAATCTCGGGCCTTTTCTTTACGGAAGGTGACTGAAAACATGGGGACTTGGTAATTGTATCATGTACATTTATAGTTTTGTTCAGCTGAAAAGGAACACTTTGCTGTGGGGCGGATGCACAATTGTTCGTACAGATGGATATCGACACAACAAAGGCAAGAAGTATGCTGATTGGCTGATAATACAAGAAACATGGAACACACAAGGCGGGAAACTTTTCCGGCAGGTAAATTGGAAATGACATCAATTCTGCTGCGCAAGGGAAGCTACTCCTAATTCAGATTGAGGCAAGCGGCGCGGTTGCGTAATTTCGGCTGTGCTTTTCTATTCTAGATTGAGGGATGGTCGCATAAATCATTCCTGCCTGAAAATAGGGACGGAAATATATGTGGTTGGTATTCTTATTGGAGCGATATGCAAGAGGTGAGAAAAAATGACAACGTTATGGCGACTATAAAGCAACCATATGACTCAACAAGAGAAGTTCCCTCGGCTATTTCCAAATATCTCTGGAAATCTAACAAGAGCCAAAGTCTACGAAGACCATGGCAAATGAGCAAGTAGGGTCGATCTGTGGCGATATTGGTTGGCCGCAAGGTAATATCGTTTCACGTCCCGGTATTCAATATGTTTCATCTTGATCTTACAAATATTATGCAAGTGCTTAAACGTGCTACAATTTGTCAGGCTAGTATTGTTCTTCTCGTATGATAACTTACAAATTCTACTCCTAACCCTATTATTTACACAGTAAAAATACCTAATGTTTTTCCTAGATTGAGGTGACAGTTCTATATTGCACATCCACATATTATCTTATAACCACAGACAGATAATGAGTGGTTTTAAACTGATTTCTTTGACCCATATTGTTTATTCTGATAGACACCTGAGACGGGGAACACATCATCATTGACCGAGTTCTAGCATGTCAAAGGCGACAACCGAGTTTGGAGTACTGAGTGTCATCTCTATATCTATATGTTACCTGGAAGAGAGGACCGATAACGCGTATGAAAATGACTTTGCTTGGAAGTTTCCTCTGCAATATTAAATCTGGCATACAGAATACGCATTTTCTCCTCGTGTTTCAAGCAATGCTTATATCTGAAGCATAAATAAGTGGCACAGAGCAATATAATTAAAAGCAATAAGTGGACGGACAAAATTGACAGAAAGAATATTGTCTATTAGAATGACAGCGACTGCCATGTCTTTCAAGGGGCAAATAGGCGATGCCTGGGCCCGTTGGTGTTATCGGTTATACTTTTCTATTCTAGATTTCGAATTGTTCTGGTGATTTTCCCTTCCAAAAGATGAATATAAAAAATCCCTGTGACGACAATGACTTTCAAAGAACGAATAGCTGTGTTGGTGGATGCAGTAGGACATATTTCATCAAGTATTGGGTTGAGCAGACAAACTGCATTGGAGGAATGTGACCTGGCGACAGTACAGTGTGATTCCAATTTCACCTGAATGGATGACCACGTGCAACAGCGCATCAAGCATGAAAGCAAAATGGTTTGAATTGAGGTTTCCATAAAATAATGCAGGATAGAAGCTCTAATTTCTTAGTTATTTTTATTTCGTCAGCAATTCTGAAAAATACTAAAACTCACAACAAACTAGTACAAAGCGAAGATCTACAATAAAGGAACGTCTGTATTTTTATACCTATAAGTTCATGTATTATTGGTGTGTTACAGCAGATGTCATCGAAAGAAGACAATGACATAACACGAATTACTAATGTTTGACCACCTGTGGACATATCCGACTTATTCAGCGTGTATTGCAGACACCTGCCCGTAAATAAACAAAGGCTTCAATCGACAGGAAATCTCTGAGAAAACCCCAAGCGTCTTCCAAACTGACAGCAATTATTTACCACGACACTGTTCCCATTGGTCTGCTGATTTCCAGTTTAGTATTTATACCGTGACTAACCAGTTTACAAACATTCACTGGGATATGTCCATGGTCCGTACCCAGAGCACAGAAGGTAAGGGGCTAAGCTACTTGTTTCAGATCAGGTTTGTGGATGAAACTACAGATTTCTTTGACCCATATTGTATATTCTGATAGACACCTGAGACGGGGAACACATCATCATTGACCGAGTTCTAGCATGTCAAAGGTGACAACCGAGTTTGGAGTACTGAGTGTCATCTCTATATCTACATGTCACCTTGAAGAGAAGACCGATAACACGTATGAAAATGACTTTGCTTGGAAGTTTCCTCTGCAATATTAAATCTGGCATACAGAATACGCATTTTCTCCTCGTGTTTCAAGCAATGCTTATATCTGAAGCATAAATAAGTGGCACAGAGCAATATAATTAAAAGCAATAAGTGGACGGACAAAATTGACAGAAAGAATATTGTCTATTAGAATGACAGCGACTGCCATGTCTTTCAAGGGGCAAATAGGCGATGCCTAGGCCCGTTGGTGTTATCGGTTATACTTTTCTATTCTAGATTTCGAATTGTTCTGGTGATTTTCCCTTCCAAAAGATGAATATGAAAAATCCCTGTGACGACAATGACTTTCAAAGAACGAATAGCTGTGTTGGTGGATGCAGTAGGACATATTTCATCAAGTATTGGGTTGAGCAGACAAACTGCATTGGAGGAATGTGACCTGGCGACAGTACAGTGTGATTCCAATTTCACCTGAATGGATGACCACGTGCAACAGCGCATCAAGCATGAAAGCAAAATGGTTTGAATTGAGGTTTCCATAAAATAATGCAGGATAGAAGCTCTAATTTCTTAGTTATTTTTATTTCGTCAGCAATTCTGAAAAATACTAAAACTCACAACAAACTAGTACAAAGCGAAGATCTACAATAAGGAACGTCTGTATTTTTATACCTATAAGTTCATGTATTATTGGTGTGTTACAGCAGATGTTAGCGAAAGAAGACAATGACATAACACGAATTACTAATGTTTGACCACCTGTGGACATATCCGACTTATTCAGCGTGTATTGCAGACACCTGGCCGTAAATAAACAAAGGCTTCAATCGACAGGAAATCTCTGAGAAAACCCCAAGCGTCTTCCAAACTGACAGCAATTGTTTACCACCACACTGTTCCCATTGGTCTGCTGATTTCCAGTTTAGTATTTATACCGTGACTAACCAGTTTACGAACATTCACTGGGATATGTCCATGGTCCGTACCCAGAGCACAGAAGGTAAGGGGCTAAGCTACTTGTTTCAGATCAGGTTTGTGGATGAAACTACAGCAAATAGTTTCTGTACTGACATGTACAAGATACCAAATCTTCAATACGCCTTCTGCAAATCTCGGGCCTTTTCTTTACGGAAGGTGACTGAAAACATGGGGACTTGGTAATTGTATCATGTACATTTATAGTTTTGTTCAGCTGAAAAGGAACACTTTGCTATGGGGCGGATGCACAATTGTTCGTACAGATGGATATCGACACAGCAAAGCCATGAAGTATGCTGATTGACTGATGATACCAGAAACGTGGAACACACAAGACGGGGAACTTTTCCGGCGGGTAAATTGGAAGGGACATCAATTCTGCTGCGCAAGGGAAGCTACTCCTAATTCAGATTGAGGCAAGCGGCGCGATTGCGTTATTTCGGCTGTGCTTTTCTATTCTAGATTGAGGGATGGTCGCATAAATCATTCCTGCCTGAAAATAGGGACGGAAATATATGTGGTTGGTATTCTTATTGGAGCGATATGCAAGAGGTGAGAAAAAATGACAACGTTTTGGCGATTATAAAGCAACCATATGACTCAACAAGAGAAGTTCCCTCGGCTATGTCCAAATATCTCTGGAAATTTAACAAGAGCCAAAGTCTACAAAGACCATGGCAAATGAGCAAATAGGGGCCGATCTGTGGCGATATTGGTTGGCCACAAGGTAATATCGTTTCACGTACCGGTATTCCATATGTTTCATCTTGATCTTACAAATATTATGCAAGTGCTTAAACGTGCGACAATTTGTCAGGCTAGTATTGTTCTTCTCGTATGATAACTTACAAATTCTACTCCTAACCCTATTATTTACACAATAAAAATACCTAACGTTTTTCTTCAGATTGAGATGACAGTTCTATATTTCACATCCACATATTATGTTATAACCACAGACAGATAATGAGTGGTTTTAAACTGATTCCTTTGACCCATATTGTTTATTCTGATAGACACCTGAGACGGGGAACACATCATCATTGACCGAGAACTAGCATGTCAAAGTCGACAACCGAGTTTGGAGTACTGAGTGTCATCTCTATATCTACAAGTCACCTGGAAGAGAAGACCGATAACACGTGTGAAAATGACTTTGCTTGGAAGTTTCCTCTGCAATATTAAATCTGGCATACAGAATACGCATTTTCTCCTCGTGTTTCAAGCATAAATAAGTGGCACAGAGCAATATAATTAAAAGCAATAAGTGGACGGACAAAATTGACAGAAAGAATATTGTCTATTAGAATGACAGCGACTGCCATGTCTTTCAAGGGGCAAATAGGCGATGCCTGGGCCCGCTGGTGTTATCGGTTATACTTTTTTATTCTAGATTTCGAATTGTTCTGGTGATTTTCCCTTCCAAAAGATGAATATGAAAAATCCCTGTGACGACAATGACTTTCAAAGAACGAATAGCTGTGTTGGTGGATGCAGTAGGACATATTTCATCAAGTATTGGGTTGAGCAGACAAATTGCATTGGAGGAATGTGACCTGGCGACAGTACAGTGTGATTCCAATTTCACCTGAATGGATGACCACGTGCAACAGCGCATCAAGCATGAAAGCAAAATGGTTTGAATTGAGGTTTCCATAAAATAATGCAGGATAGAAGCTCTAATTTCTTAGTTATTTTTATTTCGTCAGCAATTCTGAAAAATACTAAAACTCACAACAAACTAGTACAAAGCGAAGATCTACAATAAAGGAACGTCTGTATTTTTATATCTATAAGTTCATGTATTAATGGTGTGTTACAGCAGATGTCATCGAAAGAAGACAATGACATAACACGAATTACTAATGTTTGACCACCTGTGGACATATCCCACTTACACAGCGTGTATTGCAGACACCTGCCCGTAAATAAACAAAGGTTTCAATAGACAGGAAATCTCTGAGAAAACCCCAAGCGTCTTCCAAACTGACAGCAATTGTTTACCTCGACACTGTTCCCATTGGTCTGCTGATTTCCAGTTCAGTATTTATACCGTGACTAACCAGTTTACAAACATTCACTGGGATATGTCCATGGTCCGTACCCAGAGCACAGAAGGTAAGGGGCTAAGCTACTTGTTTCAGATCAGGTTTGTGGATGAAACACAGCAAATAGTTTCTGTACTGACATGTACAAGATACCAAATCTTCAATACGCTTCTGGAAATCTCGGGCCTTTTCTTTACGGAAGGTGACTGAAAACATGGGGACTTGATATTTGTATCATGTACATTTATAGTTTGGTTCAGTTGAAAAGGAAGACTTTGCTATGAGGCGGATGCACAGTTGTTCGTACAGATGGATATCGACACAACAAAGCCATGAAGTATGCTGATTGACTGATGGTGCAAGAAACGCAGAACACACAAGACGGGGAACTTTTCCGGCGGGTAAATTGGAAGGGACATCAATTCTGCTGCGCAAGGGAATCTACTCCTAATTCAGATTGAGGCAAGCGGCGCGGTTGCGTTATATCGGCTGTGCTTTTCTATTCTAGATTCAGGGATGGTCGCATAAATTATTCCTGCCTGAAAATAGGGACGGAAATATATGTGGTTGGTATTCTTATTGGAGCGATATGCAAGAGGTGAGAAAAAATGACAACGTTTTTGGCGACTATAAAGCAACCATATGACTCAACAAGAGAAGGTCCCTCGGTTATTTCCAAATATCTCTGGAAATTTAACAAGAGCCAAAGTCTACGAAGACCATGGCAAATGAGCAAATAGGGGCCGATCTGTGGCGATATTGGTTGGCCGCAAGGTAATATCGTTTCACGTACCGGTATTCAATATGTTTCATCTTGATCTTACAAATATTATGCAAGTGCTTACACGTGCGACAATTTGTCAGGCTAGTATTGTTCTTCTCGTATGATAACTTACAAATTCTACTCCTAACCCTATTATTTACACAGTAAAAATACCTAATGTTTTTCCTAGATTGAGATGACAGTTCTATATTGCACATCCACATATTATCTTATAACCACAGACAGATAATGAGTGGTTTTAAACTGATTTCTTTGACCCATATTGTTTATTCTGATAGACACCTAAGACGGGGAACACATCATCATTGACCGAGTTCTAGCATGTCAAAGGCGACAACCGAGTTTGGAGTACTGAGTGTCATCTCTATATCTACATGTCACCTGGAAGAGAAGACCGATAACACGTATGAAAATGACTTTGCTTGGAAGTTTCCTCTGCAATATTAAATCTGGCATACAGAATACGCATTTTCTCTTCGTGTTTCAAGCAATGCTTATATCTGAAGCATAAATAAGTGGCACAGAGCAATATAATTAAAAGCAATAAGTGAACGGACAAAATTGACAGAAAGAATATTGTCTATTAGAATGACAGCGACTGTCATGTCTTTCAAGGGGCAAATAGGCGATGCCTAGGCCCGTTGGTGTTATCGGTTATACTTTTCTATTCTAGATTTCGAATTGTTCTGGTGATTTTCCCTTCCAAAAGATGAATATGAAAAATTCCAGTGACGACAATGACTTTCAAAGAACGAATAGCTGTGTTGGTGGATGCAGTAGGACATATTTCATCAAGTATTGGGTTGAGCAGACAAACTGCATTGGAGGAATGTGACCTGGCGACAGTACAGTGTGATTCCAATTTCACCTGAATGGATGACCACGTGCAACAGCGCATCAAGCATGAAAGCAAAATGGTTTGAATTGAGGTTTCCATAAAATAATGCAGGATAGAAGCTCTAATTTCGTAGTTATTTTTATATCGTCAGCAATTCTGAAAAAATACTAAAACTCACAACAAACTAGTACAAAGCGAAGATCCACAATAAAGGAACGTCTGTATTTAACCCGTAAATAAACAAAGGTTTCAATCGACAGGAAATCTCTGAGAAAACCCCAAGCGTCTTCCAAACTGACAGCAATTGTTTACCACGACACTGTTCCCATTGGTCTGCTGATTTCCAGTTTAGTATTTATACCGTGACTAACCAGTTTACAAACATTCACTGGGATATGTCCATGTTCCGTACCCAGAGCACAGAAGGTAAAGGGCTAACTAAGCTACTTGTTTCGGATCAGGTTTGTGGATGAAACTACAGCAAATAGTTTCTGTACTGACATATACAAGATACCAAATCTTCAATACGCCTTCTGCAAATCTGAGGACTTGGTATTTGTATCATGTACATTTTTAGTTTGGTTCAGCTGTAAAGGAACACTTTGCTATGGGGCGGATGCACAATTGTTCGTACAGATGGATATCGACACAACAAAGCCATGAAGTATGCTGATTGACTGATGATGCAAGAAACGCGGAACACACAAGACGGGGAACTTTTCCGGTGGGTAAATTGGAAGGGACATCAATTCTGCTGCGCAAGGGAATCTACTCCTAATTCAGATTGAGGCAAGCGGTGCGGCTGCGTTTTATCGGCTGTGCTTCTCTATTCTAGATTCAGGGATGGTCGCATAAATTATTCCTGCCTGAAAATACGGACGGAAATATATGTGGTTGGTATTCTGATTGGAGCAATATGCAAGAAGTGAGAAAAAATGACAACGTTTTGGCGACTATAAAGCAACCATATGACTCAACAAGAGAAGTTCCCTCGGCTATGTCCAAATATCTCTGGAAATTTAACAAGAGCAAAATGTCTACGAAGACCATGCCAAATGAGCAAATAGGGGCCGATCTGTGGTGATATTGGTTGGCCACATGGTAATATCGTTTCACGTACCGGTATTCAATATGTTTCATCTTTATCTTACAAATATTATGCAAGTGCTTAAACGTGCGACAATTATTCATGCTAGTATTGTTCTTCTCGCATGATAACTTACAAATTCTACTCCTAACCCTATTATTTACACAATAAATATACCTGATGTTTTCCTTCAGATTCAGATGGTATTTCTATATTTCACATCCCCATATTATCTTATAACCACAGACAGATAATGAGTGGTTTTAAACTGATTCCTTTGACCCATATTGTTTATTCTGTTAGACACCTGAGACGGGGAACACATCATCATTGACCGAGAACTAGCATGTCAAGGGCGACAACCGAGTTTGGAGTACTGAGTGTCATCTCTATATCTACATGTCACCTGGAAGAGAAGACCGATAACACGTATGAAAATGACTTTGCTTGGAAGTTTCCTCTGCAATATTAAATCTGGCATACAGAATACGCATTTTCTCCTCGTGTTTCAAGCAATGCTTATATCTGAAGCATAAATAAGTGGCACAGAGCAATATAATTAAAAGCAATAAGTGGACGGACAAAATTGACAGAAAGAATATTGTCTATTAGAATGACAGCGACTGCCATGTCTTTCAAGGGGCAAATAGGCGATGCCTGGGCCCGTTGGTGTTATCGGTTATACTTTTCTATTCTAGATTTCGAATTGTTCTGGTGATTTTCCCTTCCAAAAGATGAATATGAAAAATCCCTGTGACGACAATGACTTTCAAAGAACGAATAGCTGTGTTGGTGGATGCAGTAGGACATATTTCATCAAGTATTGGGTTGAGCAGACAAACTGCATTGGAGGAATGTGACCTGGCGACAGTACAGTGTGATTCCAATTTCACCTGAATGGATGACCACGTGCAACAGCGCATCAAGCATGAAAGCAAAATGGTTTGAATTGAGGTTTCCATAAAATAATGCAGGATAGAAGCTCTAATTTCTTAGTTATTTTTATTTCGTCAGCAATTCTGAAAAATACTAAAACTCACAACAAACTAGTACAAAGCGAAGATCTACAATAAAGGAACGTCTGTATTTTTATATCTATAAGTTCATGTATTATTGGTGTGTTACAGCAGATGTCATCGAAAGAAGACAATGACATAACACGAATTACTAATGTTTGACCACCTGTGGACATATCCGACTTACACAGCGTGTATTGCAGACACCTGCCCGTAAATAAACAAAGGTTTCAATCGACAGGAAATCTGTGAGAAAACCCGAAGCGTCTTCCAAACTGACAGCAATTGTTTACCTCGACACTGTTCCCATTGGTCTGCTGATTTCCAGTTCAGTATTTATACCGTGACTAACCAGTTTACAAACATTCACTGGGATATGTCCATGGTCCGTACCCAGAGCACAGAAGGTAAGGGGCTAAGCTACTTGTTTCAGATCAGGTTTGTGGATGAAACACAGCAAATAGTTTCTGTACTGACATGTACAAGATACCAAATCTTCAATACGCTTCTGGAAATCTCGGCCCTTTTCTTTACGGAAGGTGACTGAAAGCATGGGGACTTGATTTTTGTATCATGTACATTTATAGTTTGGTTCCGCTGAAAAGGAAGACTTTGCTATGAGGCGGATGCACAGTTGTTCGTACAGATGGATATCGACACAACAAAGCCATGAAGTATGCTGATTGACTGATGATGCAAGAAACGCGGAACACACAAGACGGGGAACTTTTCCGGCGGGTAAATTGGAAGGGACATCAATTCTGCTGCGCAAGGGAATCTACTCCTAATTCAGATTGAGGCAAGCGGCGCGGTTGCGTTATATCGGCTGTGCTTTTCTATTCTAGATTCAGGGATGGTCGCATAAATTATTCCTGCCTGAAAATACGGACGGAAATATATGCGGTTGGTATTCTGATTGGAGCAATATGCAAGAAGTGAGAAAAAATGACAACGTTTTGGCGACTATAAAGCGACCATATGACTCAACAAGAGAAGTTCCCTCGGCTATGTCCAAATATCTCTGGAAATTTAACAAGAGCCAAAGTCTACAAAGACCATGCCAAATGAGCAAATAGGGGCCGATCTGTGGCGATATTGGTTGGCCACAAGGTAATATCGTTTCACGTACCGGTATTCCATATGTTTCATCTTGATCTTACAAATATTATGCAAGTGCTTAAACGTGCGACAATTTGTCAGGCTAGTATTGTTCTTCTCGTATGATAACTTACAAATTCTACTCCTAACCCTATTATTTACACAATAAAAATACCTAACGTTTTTCTTCAGATTGAGATGACAGTTCTATATTTCACATCCACATATTATCTTATAACCACAGACAGATAATGAGTGGTTTTTTAAACTGATTCCTTTGACCCATATTGTTTATTCTGATAGAGACCTGAGACGGGGAACACATCATCATTGACCGAGAACTAGCATATCAAAGTAGACAACCGAGTTTGGAGTACTGAGTGTCATCTCTATATCTACATGTCACCTGGAAGAGAAGACCGATAACACGTATGAAAATGACTTTGCTTGGAAGTTTCCTCTGCAATATTAAATCTGGCATACAGAATACGCATTTTCTCCTCGTGTTTCAAGCAATGCTTATATCTGAAGCATAAATAAGTGGCACAGAGCAATATAATTAAAAGCAATAAGTGGACGGACAAAATTGACAGAAAGAATATTGTCTATTAGAATGACAGCGACTGCCATGTCTTTCAAGGGGCAAATAGGCGATGCCTGGGCCCGTTGGTGTTATCGGTTATACTTTTCTATTCTAGATTTCGAATTGTTCTGGTGATTTTCCCTTCCAAAAGATGAATATGAAAAATCCCTGTGACGACAATGACTTTCAAAGAACGAATAGCTGTGTTGGTGGATGCAGTAGGACATATTTCATCAAGTATTGGGTTGAGCAGACAAACTGCATTGGAGGAATGTGACCTGGCGACAGTACAGTGTGTTTCCAATTTCACCTGAATGGATGACCACGTGCAACAGCGCATCAAGTATGAAAGCAAAATGGCTTGAATTGAGGTTTCCATAAAATAATGCAGGATAGAAGGTCTAATTTCGTAGTTATTTTTATATCGTCAGTAATTCTGAGATATACTAAAACTCACAACAAACTAGTACAAAGCGAAGATCTACAATAAAGGAACGTCTGTATTTTTATACCTATAAGTTCATGTATTATTGGTGTGTTACAGCAGATGTCGTCGAAAGAAGACAATGACATAACACGAATTACTAAAGTTTGACCACTTGTGGACATATCCGACTTACACAGCGTGCATTTCGGACACCTGCCCGTTAACAAAAAAAGGTTTCAATCGACAGGAAATCTCAGAAAACCCCAAGCGTCTTCCAAACTGACAGCAATTGTTTACCACGACACTGTTCCCATTGGTCTGCTGATTCCCAGTTTAGTATTTATACCGTGACTAACCAGTTTACAAACATTCACTGGGATATGTCCATGGTCCGTACCCAGAGCACAGAAGGTAAGGGGCTAAGCTACTTGTTTCAGATCAGGTTTGTGGATGAAACTACAGCAAATAGTTTCTGTACTGACATGTACAAGATACCAAATCTTCAATTTCGGCTGTGCTTTTCTATTCTAGATTGAGGGATGGTCGCATAAATCATTCCTGTCTGAAAATAGGGACGGAAATATATGTGGTTGGTATTCTTATTGGAGCGATATGCAAGAGGTGAGAAAAAATGACAACGTTTTGGCGACTATAAAGCAACCATATGACTCAACAAGAGAAGTTCCCTCGGCTATTTCCAAATATCTCTGGAAATTTAACAAGAGCCAAAGTCTACGAAGACCATGGCAAATGAGCAAATAGGGGCCGATCTGTGGCGATATTGGTTGGCCGCAAGGTAATATCGTTTCACGTACCGGTATTCAATATGTTTCATCTTGATCTTACAAATATTATGCAAGTGCTTACACGTGCGACAATTTGTCAGGCTAGTATTGTTCTTCTCGTATGATAACTTACAAATTCTACTCCTAACCCTATTATTTACACAGTAAAAATACCTAATGTTTTTCCTAGATTGAGATGACAGTTCTATATTTCACATCCACATATTATCTTATAACCACAGACAGATAATGAGTGGTTTTAAACTGATTTCTTTGACCCATATTGTTTATTCTGATAGACACCTGAGACAGGGAACACATCATCATTGACCGAGAACTAGCATGTCAAAGGCGACAACCGAGTTTGGAGTACTGAGTGTCATCTCTATATCTACATGTCACCTGGAAGAGAAGACCGATAACACGTATGAAAATGACTTTGCTTGGAAGTTTCCTCTGCAATATTAAATCTGGCATACAGAATACGCATTTTCTCCTCGTGTTTCAAGCAATGCTTATATCTGAAGCATAAATAAGTGGCACAGAGCAATATAATTAAAAGCAATAAGTGGACGGACAAAATTGACAAAAAGAATATTGTCTATTAGAATGACAGCGACTGCCATGTCTTTCAAGGGGCAAATAGGCGATGCCTGGGCCCGTTGGTGTTATCGGTTATACTTTTCTATTCTAGATTTCGAATTGTTCTGGTGATTTTCCCTTCCAAAAGATGAATATGAAAAATCCCTGTGACGACAATGACTTTCAAAGAACGAATAGCTGTGTTGGTGGATGCAGTAGGACATATTTCATCAAGTATTGGGTTGAGCAGACAAACTGCATTGGAGGAATGTGACCTGGCGACAGTACAGTGTGATTCCAATTTCACCTGAATGGATGACCACGTGCAACAGCGCATCAAGCATGAAAGCAAAATGGTTTGAATTGAGGTTTCCATAAAATAATGCAGGATAGAAGCTCTAATTTCGTAGTTATTTTTATATCGTCAGCAATTCTGAAAAAATACTAAAACTCACAACAAACTAGTACAAAGCGAAGATCCACAATAAAGGAACGTCTGTATTTAACCCGTAAATAAACAAAGGTTTCAATCGACAGGAAATCTCTGAGAAAACCCCAAGCGTCTTCCAAACTGACAGCAATTGTTTACCACGACACTGTTCCCATTGGTCTGCTGATTTCCAGTTTAGTATTTATACCGTGACTAACCAGTTTACAAACATTCACTGGGATATGTCCATGTTCCGTACCCAGAGCACAGAAGGTAAAGGGCTAACTAAGCTACTTGTTTCGGATCAGGTTTGTGGATGAAACTACAGCAAATAGTTTCTGTACTGACATATACAAGATACCAAATCTTCAATACGCCTTCTGCAAATCTGAGGACTTGGTATTTGTATCATGTACATTTTTAGTTTGGTTCAGCTGTAAAGGAACACTTTGCTATGGGGCGGATGCACAATTGTTCGTACAGATGGATATCGACACAACAAAGCCATGATGTATGCTGATTGACTGATGATGCAAGAAACGCGGAACACACAAGACGGGGAACTTTTCCGGTGGGTAAATTGGAAGGGACATCAATTCTGCTGC
This sequence comes from Hanleya hanleyi, assembly GCA_036873755.1. Classification (NCBI taxonomy): domain Eukaryota; kingdom Metazoa; phylum Mollusca; class Polyplacophora; order Lepidopleurida; family Hanleyidae; genus Hanleya; species Hanleya hanleyi. The sequence continues at coordinate 209,604 of JAVTVY010046889.1, forward strand.
GCAAGGGAATCTACTCCTAATTCAGATTGAGGCAAGCGGTGCGGCTGCGTTTTATCGGCTGTGCTTCTCTATTCTAGATTCAGGGATGGTCGCATAAATTATTCCTGCCTGAAAATACGGACGGAAATATATGTGGTTGGTATTCTGATTGGAGCAATATGCAAGAAGTGGGAAAAAATGACAACGTTTTGGCGACTATAAAGCAACCATATGACTCAACAAGAGAAGTTCCCTCGGCTATGCCCAAATATCTCTGGAAATTTAACAAGAGCAAAATGTCTACGAAGACCATGGCAAATGAGCAAATAGGGGCCGATCTGTGGTGATATTTGTTGGCCACATGGTAATATCGTTTCACGTACCGGTATTCAATATGTTTCATCTTTATCTTACAAATATTATGCAAGTGCTTAAACGTGCGACAATTATTCATGCTAGTATTGTTCTTCTCGCATGATAACTTACAAATTCTACTCCTAACCCTATTATTTACACAATAAATATACCTGATGTTTTCCTTCAGATTGAGATGGCATTTCTATATTTCACATCCCCATATTATCACCATACTAACCACAGACAGATAATAAGTGGTTTTAAAACTGCTTACTTTGACCCATATTGTTTATTCTGATCGACACCTGAGACGAGGAACACATCATCGTTGTCCGAGTTCTAGCATGTCAAAGTCGACAACCGAGTTTGGAGTACTGAGTGTCATCTCTATATCTACATGTCACCTGGAAGAGAACACCGATAACACGTATGAAAATGACTTTGCTTGGAAGTGTCCTCTACAATATTAAATTTGGCATACAAAATACGCATTTTCTCCTCATGTTTCAAGCAATGCTTATATCTGAAGCATAAATAAGCGGCACAGAACAATATAATTAAAAACAATAAGTGGACGGACAAAATTGACAGAAAGAATGTATTGTCTATTAGAATGACAGCGACTGCCATGTCTTTCAAGGGGCAAATAGGCGATGCCTGGGCCCGTTGGTGTTATCGGTTATACTTTTCTATTCTAGATTTCGAATTGTTCTGGTGATTTTCCCTTCCGAAAGATGAATATGAAAAATCCCACTGACGACAATGACTTACAAAGAACGAATAGCTGTGTTGGTGGATGCAGTAGGACATATTTCATCAAGTATTGAGTTGAGCAGACAAACTGCATTGGAGGAATGTGACCTGGCGACAGTACAGTGTGATTCCAATTTCACCTGAATTGAAGGCCACGTGCAACAGCGCATCAAGCATGAAAGCAAAATGGTTTGAATTGAGGTTTCCATAAAATAATGCAGGATAGAAGCTCTAATTTCGTAGTTATTTTCATATCGTCAACAATTCTGAAAAATACTAAAACTCACAACAAACTAGTACAAAGCGAAGATCATAATAAAGGAACGTCTGTATTTGTATACCTATAAGTTCATATTATAGGTGTGTTACAGCAGATGTCATCGAAAGAAGACAATGACATAACACGAATTACTAATGTTTGACCACTTGTGGACATATCCATTGATTGAAATTGTAGTTTAAGGGCCGCTTCCCATTCGGATTTCGCGGCCCAGCAACTCAATGTTTTATTTGAATTTCGCGGTACATTACTTTGTTTATTGAATTTCTTTTCCAGTGCTAAATAAATAAATAAATAAATAATAAATAACAATGAGAGATTAGTAGGAGATATAAATAGAAGTAAATAAGAATCGCTATATGTACAAGTTCGTAAGTCTCTTTTTGGTTTTTGGTTAAGTTATACTGGTAAATATGAGTTCACTGTAATCGCGTGTATGATTCCTTTGTCTTGGTACCCCTTTGAACGCACAAAGTCGTCCAGAAAAAACTGGGAGAACCATGGGCGTTTTCAGGATTTTTCGGATCGACTTCACTAACGACGCCCTTGGGAACAGGGTGGGTTCTTCCAGAAATCTGTGCCTGTAACAATTGCTTGGAGTGTGTATTGGGGCACAGGACGGCAGGTCTACGTCCTACATGTATATTGCGTGAAAGTCAAAGGATCATATTCTGTGTTAAGGCGTCAGTTCGGTGTCATCTATGGGGTAGCGTGTCGGTGTGGTTTAGGATGTGATGTTCTGGTTCCGGAGGTTTCTTGTTGTGCGGCGATGTTGGTATTCTTGTGATCGTCATCCGTCTTCTGTTTTCAGTCTTGTCCAGCCCGTCTTTGGTCTTCGGTGTGCCGTGAGGTGCTGTTTAAAGATTTTTGTCGTCGTCAGTGTTCTGTTTGTTGTCTGTTTGATGAGGACCTTCATCGTGTTCATCTCCATTTCTGAAAGTATAAGATGAAACACTGTGTAGTATTCATTTTTGTGAGTGACATTATCTGTGTGCGTGGTTGTTTCTTGGACGTGTGCTAATGATTTATGTCCTTGGTTGTTGAATTGGTAGCGGCCTTTAGGTTTTGGAGACGAATGTGGTTACCGGCCCACACGGAACATGATATCTCCGGTGCCCACATTGCCTATTTTATTGCGAAAGAGAGATTTATGGCCAATATTGTCGCAGGGATGTTGATTGGTTTTGGCCACCGATTTTGGAGACTAATGTGGCAACCGGCCTACACGGAACATGGTATCTCCGGTGCCCACATTGCCTATTTTATTGCGAAAGAGAGATTTATGGCCAATATTGTCGCAGGGATGTTGATTGGTCTTGGCCTCCGATTTTTGAGACTAATGTGGCAACCGGCCCACACGGAACATGGTATCTCCGGTGCCCACATTGCCTAAATTTTATTCCAAAAGAGACATTTTTGGCCAATGCTGACATTGTTAGTTAGTGTTGCGCATGCACGGGGGTAGTATTATATATTATGGATGTGAGTCCACTAAAGGACTTGAATACCTGTTTTCTAATGGGAGGCTTAGGGTTTAATATCGCTGGTTTTTAATTCGTTTCTAAGTGTCTCGCGTTGTGGGTAGTGTTTAGGGCATTCAAGTAAGACATGTTCTATTGTTTCTTCTACATTGTTGCATGCGGTACAGAGTGGTGAGGTGTTTTTCAGAAGCATGGACAGATGTGATTTAAGTCCGGTTTTGCCTAGTCTTAATCTGGTGATTATGCGGTCATCACGTTTATTGTCTAACTGGAATCCCTGGACTTGTCTTTTCTCTCCATCAAGGATCTTATGTAACCACCGTCCACGTTCTTCTTCGTTCCATTCCTTTTGCCACTTGCTATCTATTTTGCGTCTAATGATAGTGTTGAGTTCTTTATATCCTAATTCTATTGGCACATCGTGTGTAGCTTTAGCAAGACTGTCTTTTTGGCAGTTTTGTCGGCTGCTTCGTTACCTCTGATGTTGACATGCGCGGGGACCCATGCTAAAATGGCGTCTATACCCTCGTTGTGTATTTGTGTACATATACATTCTAGTTTGTGTATGAGATCAGGTCTACTGTCAGATATAGAATTTTTAATGGATGTGAGTCCACTAAGGGAGTCACTAAGTATTACCGCACGGATTGGTTTGTGCTCGATGATCCATTCGAGAGCCTTAATTATAGCAATCAGTTCACTAGTGTATACAGACATATTGTCTGGAAGTTTGAAACCATTTTGTATGTCGAGCTCAGGTATAACAAAAGCTGATCCTGTGTTATTACTTGTGTTTTTCGATCCGTCTGTATAGATTTTTATGTAATTTTTCCAGTTTTGGTTGATATATTCAAGGGTGGTGGCTCTTATAAAGTCTGGGTTGTCCTTCTTTGTGAGGTAGTCGTGAATACATGTGTCCACGTGGGGCGACTCTAATTCCCAGGGTGGTCTAATGATTTTGTCTGTGTCGCAGATGTGTGCGATGGGTATTTCATGCTCTTGGAATAGGTTATTTACGGTGTAACCGAGGGGGGCGGAGTCTTTTTCCCAGTTTTTCTTTAAATATTCATATTCACTTTTATCTTCAAAAATTTTGTGGCATGGGTGATTTTCGCCCTTAGCTCTAGTTTTTCCTGCATATTTCAGGGACAGTTCCTCTCGTCTTAAATGAAGAGGTTTCTCATTTGTTTCTATTTGAAGACTACATAGGGCGGTTCCCTTGAAGGCTCCAGTAGCTATTTTTAGAGCAGAATATTGAATGCTGTCTATTCTTTTTAGTTGTGTCTTACATGCTGATTGGTAGGCGATGGACCCGTAATCTATTTTTGACCTAATGAGCGTTTGGTATAATTTCATCAAACTATATTTACTCACTCCCCAATTTGTCCCAGACACACACCTCATGAGGTTCAGGTCTTTATTGCACCGAAGAACTAGTTGATCGATGTTGTCTTTCCATGTGAGTTTTCTGTCAAAGATCATACCAAGATATTTAACACTATTTTTGAATTCAATTTTTTGACCTCCTAGTGTTAGTTTAACGTCAATGTGTTTATTGTTTGAGAATATAATACCCGTTGTTTTGAGAGCGGAAAATTTGAAGCCCCATTTATCCGCCCAACCGCTAATTATATCTAGTGTTTTTTGCATTATACCTGTAAGTTTTTTGATGGAACGTGCGGTTTTCCAGAGGGCAGAATCGTCAGCAAATAGGGACTGTTCTACTTCTGGATGTTTCGTGTCAATTTCATCGGCTAGGCCATTGATGAGGATGTTAAAAAGGGTGGGGCTAATGACGCTTCCCTGAGGGGTACCGTTGTCTAGTTGATGGTCGGTGGATAGGGTGTTTCCTAGGCGAACTTTAAAATTTCTGTTGATTAGGAAGTTTTTTATCCAGTGTTGCATTCTTCCCTTAATCCCAAGTTTGCTTAATTGAATAATTATGCCGTCCTGCCATACAAGGTCAAATGCTTTTTCTATGTCTAGGAAGATACCTAGTGTGTACTGATGTTTGGCATTCCCCTTTTTTATCGAGTGTTGTAATCTGGTTATATGGTCTAATGTACTTCTGTTCTTACGAAAGCCGCTTTGGGTTTTGTTTAATAAGTTGTTGTTTTCCATATGAAATTCCAGTCTATTCTTTACCATAGTTTCCATTATTTTGCATAGATTTGAAGTGAGAGAAATTGGGCGGTAAGAGTTGCTGTCTGATGGATCTTTACCTGGTTTTGGGATTGGGATAACGATAGATGTTTTCCATTTACTTGGAAGTTGTTTGGTCTGCCAGCTGACATTAATTAGTTTCAAAATTAGTTTCTCTGTTTTATTTGGTAGGTGTTTAAGGATCGTGTATCCTAGTTTGTCTTCACCAGGTGAGCTCTCTTTTTCACAGTGTATAGCTTTGCGGTATTCATTAATATTGAAGTCTGCATTGAGATAGTTTTCTAAATGATCGTCCAAATCGTTTTCTATCGTTGTTTCTTCCTTAATTTTTCTGAATTCTGGTTTCAGGTTGCTATCGCTACTGTTTGAAGCGAAAGATTCGGCGAGGTGTTCTACCTTTTCTTTGTTCGTTTTTTTAGTTTTGTTCAGTACAGGGACTGTGTTTGTTAACTTTCCTTGCATATTTTTTATTTTGTTCCATACTTTTTTTGAATTGGTTTTGGTATCTATAGTGTTGCAAAAGTTTTCCCAGCATTTTGATTTAGCTTCTTTGACACTTTTTTCAGCTATGATTTTGAGTTCCTTGTAGTTCGCGTGATCACTTTGGAGCCTACTTTTTTTGAATTTTCTAAGTGCCTTCTTTTTGGCCGCAATATTCTTTGCACACTCTGGGTTCCACCAGGGTACCGGGTTTTTGTTGTGGCGCTGTTGTGATATCGGAATATATTTTTGTGCTATGTTTAGTAGTGAATTTGTAATGTTTTCATTGAACATTTCTGGATCGGAATTGAATATCTCGTCATGATTTAGGCATTGACAGTCTTTCTGGAAGCTTTTCCAGTCGGCTTTGGAGTACTGAAATTTTGGAGGGACGTCTGTCCTTTCGGCGTCCGGGTTTATACTAATTTTCGTCAGAATGGCGAAGTGGTCGCTTTCAAGCGTGTCAGGAATCACTTCCCATTCGGATTTAACAGCTAAATCAGGGGAGACAATAGTTAAATCAATTGCAGATAGTTTACCGGTGTTCATGTCTATTCGCGTCCCGTGGCCATTATTTAAATAGCATAGGTTGTTTTGGTCAAGCCATTTTTCCACTACTTGGCCTTTTTCGTCTGCCTTGATGCAATTGTCGTCCCACATGGGGTTATGACTGTTGTAATCACCGCATATGATGATAGGGGAGTTAAATTTCTTTGTGATGTTGTCCAGTTCTTTTGGGGAGATTTTCTTTAGACTTCCTGGGGCATATAAATTAATGATGTTAATAGGGTTGTTATTGAAGAAGACCTGAATAGCGTGCCATTCGAGATCGTCACTGGTAGGGCTTTTATCTAGTTCGATGTGAATCAGATCCTCTTTTATTAATATCAGGTTTCCCCCTAGTGCACCTGTAAGTTTGTCTGATCTATACGACTTATATCCGTTTATTGTAAATTTATTTTTTCCTGGCTTCAGAAATGTTTCCTGAACACAAATTATATCTGGGCTGATTTCATTTACTAAGACTTTAAGATTGTTCCCGTTTTTCCCGATGCTTCGGGCATTCCACTGGAGTATTGATAATTGATTTTTATTGAATTTTGTATTAGTAATATCCCTAATTTGGAGACTGATGCATTCGCAAGTGGATTATCTTATGTTGTTATGTTGAGGACCGGGATAGACTTTTCTTTGGGTGTGGATGTTTTCTTATCGTATTTCGGATTTTTCCCCCAGTTAATGATTTCATCGGAGCTGAACTCCCAATTAAGGAAGTCCCGCGCAATTTTCACTATCATGTCGGTCTTATTAAGCTTGGGTTGCAGGGGGTTAATAACTGAGTTCAACACAATGTTGATAAAGCCCAGCAGGTCTAGCTTGGTTAGGTTCTTTGTCTCTGTTTCTTGTTCATTGTTTTCAGTCTCCATTGTATCACCTGAGTTTGTGTTCACGGCTGTGACTATTGTCTCAGTTGCCTTTGCTTTGTGTAGAGCGGTGGTCATTTCTATACTGATTTTTCTATTCATTCTGGTTTCTTTTACAGCTTCTGCGTAAGAAATCCCTTTGTCTGCTTTAGTGAATTCAACTCTTTTTGCCTCTTTGAAAGCTATACAACCTTTGTAGGCCGCTGAATGGTTGCCTTTGCAGTTTACACATGTTACTTTTGTTTCAGTACATTCTTCGTAATTATGATTTCCAGAGCATTTCGCACATACAACGTGGGATTTACAAAATCTAGCTATATGACCACCATATTTCTGACAGTTATGGCATCGTTTTGGTGTGTCAAAAAAAGGTTTAACTATAATGTTACGAAGCCATAGCCGGACAGTTTCCGGTAATTTTGATCCTTTGAATACTAGCATAATGCTTGTCGTTTCCTGTTTGTTCTTTTGCATTCTTTTGGCATATACGACGTTTTGTTTTGAGAGAGTGGGGAGAATGTCTTCTAGTTTGATACTGAGGTCAATTCCATAAATTACTCCTTTGCATTGCTCTCTACGCTGTATGAATTGTTTTACCGAGACAGGTTTATCTGCTAGCAGGTCTAAACGTAGTAATTTCTCGTACTGAGTTTGTGATTTGCAGTGGACTTTCAGGTCACCACCCGGCAGTTCAAAGATTTGATGTACGTCACCAGCACATTTTTTGAGATCGTTTGCTACCTTGGCCTTTGGGAATTTACATGCTCTCAGTTGGGTTAAACTATGGATGATGGCGATAAAATTTGCTAGACTACTAGGCCTTTCGGGTAGGGATCGTCGTTTTTCAGTGTTGATTTCTGAGAGCTTCCTTTTAGGTGTTTTTACGGTGGATTGAGAGGCTTCCATTGTTTGATTTGTTTTTGTTTAGATCAGGACTAGTTGTTATTTGGTAAGGAGTGACTTTAGTGATAGGAAATATTAGTATAGGTGCAAAAATTCAATTCAAAACTTAGCTCTGGCTGGCTGGTTTCTCCCGCTGTTTGTTGTTGTAGTATAGGTAATCCTGTAACGCCGGGGAACAAAGACCGCAGAGGAACACAAAGGCTGGGAAAGCTGGGCTGGTTTGGTAGAACACAAAAACACGTCCGTTCACTCTGAGCGCTGAACTGAACTGGTGGACATATCCAACTTACACAGCGTGTATTTCAGACACCTGCCCGTAAATAAACAAAGGCTTCAATCGACAGGAAATCTCTGAGAAAACCCCAAGCGTCTTCCAAACTGACAGCAATTGTTTACCACGACACTGTTCCCATTGGTCTGCTGATTTCCAGTTTAGTATTTATACCGTGACTAACCAGTTTACAAACATTCACTGGGATATGTCCATGGTCCGTACCCAGAGCACAGAAGGTAAGGGGCTAAGCTACTTGTTTCAGATCAGGTTTGTGGATGAAACTACAGCAAATAGTTTCTGTACTGACATGTACAAGATACCAAATCTTCAAGTCGCCTTCTGCAAATCTCGGGCCTTTTCTTTACGGAAGGTGACTGAAAACATGGGGACTTGGTAATTGTATCATGTACATTTATAGTTTTGTTCAGCTGAAAAGGAACACTTTGCTGTGGGGCGGATGCACAATTGTTCGTACAGATGGATATCGACACAACAAAGGCAAGAAGTATGCTGATTGGCTGATAATACAAGAAACATGGAACACACAAGGCGGGAAACTTTTCCGGCAGGTAAATTGGAAATGACATCAATTCTGCTGCGCAAGGGAAGCTACTCCTATTTCAGATTGAGGCAAGCGGCGCGGTTGCGTTATTTCGGCTGTGCTTTTCTATTCTACATTCAGGGATGGTCGCATAAATTATTCCTGCCTGAAAATACGGACGGAAATATAGGTGGTTGGTATTCTGATTGGAGCAATATGCAAGAAGTGAGAAAAAATGACAACGTTTTGGCGACTATAAAGCAACCACATGACTCAACAAGAGAAGTTCCCTCGGCTATGTCCAAATATCTCTGGAAATTTAACAAGAGCCAAAGTCTACAAAGACCATGCCAAATGAGCAAATAGGGGCCGATCTGTGGCGATATTGGTTGGCCACAAGGTAATATCGTTTCACGTACCGATATTCCATATGTTTCATCTTGATCTTACAAATATTATGCAAGTGCTTAAACGTGCGACAATTTGTCAGGCTAGTATTGTTCTTCTCGTATGATAACTTACAAATTCTACTCCTAACCCTATTATTTACACAATAAAAATACCTAACGTTTTTCTTCAGATTGAGGTGACAGTTTTATATTTCACATCCACATATTATCTAATAACCACAGACAGATAATGAGTGGTTTTAAACTGATTCCTTTGACCCATATTGTTTATTCTGATAGACACCTGAGACGGGGAACACATCATCATTGACCGAGTTCTAGCATGTCAAAGGCGACAATCGAGTTTGGAGTACTGAGTGTCATCTCTATATCTACATGTCACCTGGAAGAGAAGACCGATAACACGTATGAAAATGACTTTGCTTGGAAATTTCCTCTGCAATATTAAATCTGGCATACAGAATACGCATTTTCTCCTCGTGTTTCAAGCAATGCTTATATCTGAAGCATAAATAAGTGGCACAGAGCAATATAATTAAAAGCAATAAGTGGACGGACAAAATTGACAGAAAGAATATTGTCTATTAGAATGACAGCGACTGCCATGTCTTTCCAGGGGCAAATAGGCGATGCCTGGGCCCGTTGGTGTTATCGGTTATACTTTTCTATTCTAGATTTCGAATTGTTCTGGTGATTTTCCCTTCCAAAAGATGAATATGAAAAATTCCTGTGACGACAATGACTTTCAAAGAACGAATAGCTGTGTTGGTGGATGCAGTAGGACATATTTCATCAAGTATTGGGTTGAGCAGACAAACTGCATTGGAGGAATGTGACCTGGCGACAGTACAGTGTGATTCCAATTTCACCTGAATGGATGACCACGTGCAACAGCGCATCAAGCATGAAAGCAAAATGGTTTGAATTGAGGTTTCCATAAAATAATGCAGGATAGAAGCTCTAATTTCTTAGTTATTTTTATTTCGTCAGCAATTCTGAAAAATACTAAAACTCACAACAAACTAGTACAAAGCGAAGATCTACAATAAAGGAACGTCTGTATTTTTATATCTATAAGTTCATGTATTATTGGTGTGTTACAGCAGATGTCATCGAAAGAAGACAATGACATAACACGAATTACTAATGTTTGACCACCTGTGGACATATCCGACTTACACAGCGTGTATTGCAGACACCTGCCCGTAAATAAACAAAGGTTTCAATCGACAGGAAATCTCTGAGAAAACCCCAAGCGTCTTCCAAACTGACAGCAATTGTTTACCTCGACACTGTTCCCATTGGTCTGCTGATTTCCAGTTCAGTATTTATACCGTGACTAACCAGTTTACAAACATTCACTGGGATATGTCCATGGTCCGTACCCAGAGCACAGAAGGTAAGGGGCTAAGCTACTTGTTTCAGATCAGGTTTGTGGATGAAACTACAGCAAATAGTTTCTGTACTGACATGTACAAGATACCAAATCTTCAATACGCTTCTGGAAATCTCGGGCCTTTTCTTTACGGAAGGTGACTGAAAGCATGGGGACTTGATATTTGTATCATGTACATTTATAGTTTGGTTCAGCTGAAAAGGAAGACTTTGCTATGAGGCGGATGCACAGTTGTTCGTACAGATGGATATCGACACAACAAAGCCATGAAGTATGCTGATTGGCTGATAATACAAGAAACATGGAACACACAAGGCGGGAAACTTTTCCGGCGGGTAAATTGGAAATGACATCAATTCTGCTGCGCAAGGGAAGCTACTCCTAATTCAGATTGAGGCAAGCGGCGCGGTTGCATTATTTCGGCTGTACTTTTCTATTCTAGATTCAGGGATGGTCGCATAAATCATTCCTGCCTGAAAATAGGGACGGAAATATATGTGGTTGGTATTCTGATTGGAGCAATATGCAAGAAGTGAGAAAAAATGGCAACGTTTTGGCGACTATAAAGCGACCATATGACTCAACAAGAGAAGTTCCCTCGGCTATGTCCAAATATCTCTGGAAATTTAACAAGAGCCAAAGTCTACAAAGACCATGCCAAATGAGCAAATAGGGGCCGATCTGTGGCGATATTGGTTGGCCACAAGGTAATATCGTTTCACGTACCGATATTCCATATGTTTCATCTTGATCTTACAGATATTATGCAAGTGCTTAAACGTGCGACAATTTGTCAGGCTAGTATTGTTCTTCTCGTATGATAACTTACAAATTCTACTCCTAACCCTACTATTTACACAATAAAAATACCTAACGTTTTTCTTCAGATTGAGATGACAGTTCTATATTTCACATCCACATATTATCTTATAACCATAGACAGATAATGAGTGGTTTTAAACTGATTCCTTTGACACATATTGTTTATTCTGATAGACACCTGAGACGGGGAACACATCATCATTGACCGAGAACTAGCATGTCAAAGTCGACAACCGAGTTTGGAGTACTGAGTGTCATCTCTATATCTACATGTCACCTGGAAGAGAAGACCGATAACACGTATGAAAATGACTTTGCTTGGAAGTTTCCTCTGCAATATTAAATCTGGCATACAGAATACGCATTTTCTCCTCGTGTTTCAAGCAATGCTTATATCTGAAGCATAAATAAGTGGCACAGAGCAATATAATTAAAAGCAATAAGTGGACGGACAAAATTGACAGAAAGAATATTGTCTGTTAGAATGACAGCGACTGTCATGTCTTTCAAGGGGCAAATAGGCGATGCCTAGGCCCGTTGGTGTTATCGGTTATACTTTTCTATTCTAGATTTCGAATTGTTCTGGTGATTTTCCCTTCCAAAAGATGAATATGAAAAATCCCTGTGACGACAATGACTTTCAAAGAACGAATAGCTGTGTTGGTGGAGGCAGTAGGACATATTTCATCAAGTGTTGGGTTGAGCAGACAAACTGCATTGGAGGAATGTGACCTGGCGACAGTACATTGTGATTCCAATTTCACCTGAATGGATGACCACGTGCAACAGCGCATCAAGTATGAAAGCAAAATGGTTTGAATTGAGGTTTCCATAAAATAATGCAGGATAGAAGGTCTAATTTCGTAGTAATTTTTATATCGTCAGCAATTCTGAAAAAATACTAAAACTCACAACAAACTAGTACAAAGCGAAGATCCACAATAAAGGAACGTCTGTATTTTTATATCTATAAGTTCATGTATTATTGGTGTGTTACAGCAGATGTCATCGAAAGAAGACAATGACATAACACGAATTACTAATGTTTGACCACCTGTGGACATATCCGATTTACACAGCGTGTATTGCAGACACCTTCCCGTAAATAAACAAAGGTTTCAATCGACAGGAAATCTCTGAGAAAACCCCAAGCGTCTTCCAAACTGACAGCAATTGTTTACCTCGACACTGTTCCCATTGGTCTGCTGATTTTCAGTTCAGTATTTATACCGTGACTAACCAGTTTAGTTCAACGCTCAAAGTGAACGGACGTGTTTTTGTGTTCTACCAAACCAGCCCAGCTTTCCCAGCCTTTGTGTTCCTCTGCGGTCTTTGTTCCCCGGGCGTTCAGGATTACCTATACTACAACAACAAACAGCGGGTGAAACCAGCCAGCCAGAGCTAAGTTTTGAATTGAATTTTTGCACCTATACTAATATTTCCTATCACTAAAGTCACTCCTTACCAAATAACAACTAGTCCTGATCTAAACAAAAACAAATCAAACAATGGAAGCCTCTCAATCTACCGTAAAAACACCTAAAAGGAAGCTCTCAGAAATCAACACTGAAAAATCCCCACCCACCAAAAAACAACGATCCCTACCCGAAAGGCCTAGTAGTCTAGCAAATTTTATCGCCATCATCCATAGTTTAACCCAACTGAGAGCATGTAAATTGCCAAAGGCCAAGGTAGCAAACGATCTAAAAAAATGTGCTGGTGACGTACATCAAATCTTTGAAATGCCGGGTGGTGATCTGAAAGTCCACTGCAAATCACAAACTCAGTACGAGAAATTACTACGTTTAGACCTGCTAGCAGATAAACCTGTCTCGGTAAAACAATTCATACAGCGTAGAGAGCAATGCAAAGGAGTAATTTATGGAATTGACCTCAGTATCAAACTAGAAGACATTCTCCCCACTCTCTCAAAACAAAACGTCGTATATGCCAAAAGAATGCAAAAGAACAAACAGGAAACGACAAGCATTATGCTAGTATTCAAAGGATCAAAATTACCGGAAGCTGTCCGGCTATGGCTTCGTAACATTATAGTTAAACCTTTTTTTGACACACCAAAACGATGCCATAACTGTCAGAAATATGGTGGTCATATAGCTAGATTTTGTAAATCCCAAGTTGTATGTGCGAAATGCTCTGGAAATCATAATTACGAAGAATGTACTGAAACAAAAGTAACATGTGTAAACTTCAAAGGCAACCATTCAGCGGCCTACAAAGGTTGTATAGCTTTCAAAGAGGCAAAAAGAGTTGAATTCACTAAAGCAGACAAAGGGATTTCTTACGCAGAAGCTGTAAAAGAAACCAGAATGAATAGAAAAATCAGTATAGAAATGACCACCGCTCTACACAAAGCAAAGGCAACTGAGACAATAGTCACAGCCGTGAACACAAACTCAGGTGATACAATGGAGACTGAAAACAATGAACAAGAAACAGAGACAAAGAACCTAACCAAGCTAGACCTGCTGGGCTTTATCAACATTGTGTTGAACTCAGTTATTAACCCCCTGCAACCCAAGCTTAATAAGACCGACATGATAGTGAAAATTGCGCGGGACTTCCTTAATTGGGAGTTCAGCTCCGATGAAATCATTAACTGGGGGAAAAACCCGAAATACGATAAGAAAACATCCACACCCAAAGAAAAGTCTATCCCGGTCCTCAACATAACAACATAAGATAATCCACCTGCGAATGCATCAGTCTCCAAATTAGGGATATAACTAATACAAAATTCAATAAAAATCAATTATCAATACTCCAATGGAATGCCCGAAGCATCGGGAAAAACGGGGACAATCTTAAAGTCTTAGTAAATGAAATCAGCCCAGATATAATTTGTGTTCAGGAAACATTTCTGAAGCCAGGAAAAAATAAATTTACAATAAACGGATATAAGTCGTATAGATCAGACAGACTTACAGGTGCACTAGGGGGAAACCTGATATTAATAAAAGAGGATCTGATTCACATCGAACTAGATAAAAGCCCTACCAGTGACGATCTCGAATGGCACGCTATTCAGGTCTTCTTCAATAACAAACCTATTAACATCATTAATTTATATGCCCCAGGAAGTCTAAAGAAAATTTCCCCAAAAGAACTGGACAACATCACAAAGAAATTTAACTCCCCTATCATCATATGCGGTGATTACAACAGTCATAACCCCATGTGGGACGACAATTGCATCAAGGCAGACGAAAAAGGCCAAGTAGTGGAAAAATGGCTTGACCAAAACAACCTATGCTATCTAAATAATGGCCACGGGACGCGAATAGACATGAACACCGGTAAACTATCTGCAATTGATTTAACTATTGTCTCCCCTGATTTAGCTGTTAAATCCGAATGGGAAGTGATTCCTGACACGCTTGACAGCGACCACTTCGCCATTCTGACGAAAATTAGTATAAAACCGGACGCTGAAAGGACAGACGCCGCTCCAAAATTTCAGTACTCCAAAGCCGACTGGAAAAGCTTCCAGAAAGACTGTCAATGCCTAAACCATGACGAGATATTCAATTCCGATCCAGAAATGTTCAATGAAAACATTACAAATTCACTACTAAACATAGCACAAAAATATATTCCGATATCACAACAGCGCCACAACAAAAACCCGGTACCCTGGTGGAACCCAGAGTGTGCAAAGAATATTGCGGCCAAAAAGAAGGCACTTAGAAAATTCAAAAAAAGTAGGCTCCAAAGTGATCACGCGAACTACAAGGAACTCAAAATCACAGCTGAAAAAAGTGTCAAAGAAGCTAAATCAAAATGCTGGGAAGACTTTTGCAACACTACAGATACCAAAACCAATTCAAAAAAAGTATGGAACAAAATAAAACATATACAAGGAAAGTTAACAAACACAGTCCCTGTACTGAACAAAACTAAAAAAACGAACAAAGAAAAGGCAGAACACCTCGCCGAATCTTTCGCTTCAAACAGTAGCGATAGCAACCTGAAACCAGAATTCAGAAAAATTAAGGAAGAAACAACGATAGAAAACGATTTGGACGATCATTTAGAAAACTATCTCAATGCAGATTTCAATATTAATGAATACCGCAAAGCTATACACTGTAAAAAAGAGAGCTCACCTGGTCAAGACAAACTAGGATACACGATCTTTAAACACCTACCAAATAAAACACAGAAACTAATTTTGAAACTAATTAATGTCAGCTGGCAGACCAAACAACTTCCAAGTAAATGGAAAGCATCTATCGTTATCCCAATCCCAAAACCGGGTAAAGATCCATCAGACAGCAACTCTTACCGCCCAATTTCTCTCACTTCAAATCTATGCAAAATAATGGAAACTATGGTAAAGAATAGACTGGAATTTCATATGGAAAACAACAACTTATTAAACAAAACCCAAAGCGGCTTTCGTAAGAACAGAAGTACATTAGACCATATAACCAGATTACAACACTCGATAAAAAAGGGGAATGCCAAACATCAGTACACACTAGGTATCTTCCTAGACATAGAAAAAGCATTTGACCTTGTATGGCAGGACGGCATAATTATTCAATTAAGCAAACTTGGGATTAAGGGAAGAATGCAACACTGGATAAAAAACTTCCTAAACAACAGAAATTTTAAAGTTCGCCTAGGAAACACCCTATCCACCGACCATCAACTAGACAACGGTACCCCTCAGGGAAGCGTCATTAGCCCCACCCTTTTTAACATCCTCATCAATGGCCTAGCCGATGAAATTGACACGAAACATCCAGAAGTAGAACAGTCCCTATTTGCTGACGATTCTGCCCTCTGGAAAACCGCACGTTCCATCAAAAAACTTACAGGTATAATGCAAAAAACACTAGATACAATTAGCGATTGGGCGGATAAATGGGGCTTCAAATTTTCCGCTCTCAAAACAACGGGTATTATATTCTCAAACAATAAACACATTGACGTTAAACTAACACTAGGAGGTCAGAAAATTGAATTCAAAAATAGTGTTAAATATCTTGGTATGATCTTTGACAGAAAACTCACATGGAAATACCACATCGATCAACTAGTTCTCCGGTGCAATAAAGACCTGAACCTCATGAGGTGTGTGTCTGGGACAAACTGGGGAGCGAATAAATATAGTTTGATGAAATTATACCAAACGCTCATTAGGTCAAAAATAGATTACGGGTCCATCGCCTACCAATCAGCATGTAAGACACAACTAAAAAGAATAGACAGCATTCAATATTCTGCTCTAAAAATAGCTACTGGAGCCTTCAAGGGAACCGCCCTATGTAGTCTTCAAATAGAAACCAATGAGAAACCTCTTCATTTAAGACGGGAGGAACTGTCCCTGAAATATGCAGTAAAAACTAGAGCTAAGGGCGAAAATCACCCATGCCACAAAATATTTGAAGATAAAAGTGAATATGAATATTTAAAGAAAAACTGAGAAAAAGACTCCGCCCCCCTCGGCTACACCGTAAATAACCTATTCCAAGAGCACGAAATACCCATCGCACACATCTGCGACACAGACAAAATCATTAGACCACCCTGGGAATTAGAGTCGCCCCACGTGGACACAAGTATTCACGACTACCTCACAAAGAAGGACAACCCAGACTTTATAAGAGCCACCACCCTTGAATATATCAACCAAAACTGGAAAAATTACATAAAAATCTATACAGACGGATCGAAAAACACAAGTAATAACACAGGATCAGCTTTTGTTATACCTGAGCTCGACATACAAAATGGTTTCAAACTTCCAGACAATATGTCTGTATACACTAGTGAACTGATTGCTATAATTAAGGCTCTCGAATGGATCATCGAGCACAAACCAATCCGTGCGGTGATACTTAGTGACTCCCTTAGTGGACTCACATCCATTAAAAATTCTATATCTGACAGTAGACCTGATCTCATACACAAAATAGAATGTATATGTACACAAATACACAACGAGGGTATAGACGCCATTTTAGCATGGGTCCCCGCGCATGTCAACATCAGAGGTAACGAAGCAGCCGACAAAACTGCCAAAGACAGTCTTGCTAAAGCTACACACGATGTGCCAATAGGATTAGGATATAAAGAACTCAACACTATCATTAGACGCAAAATAGATAGCAAGTGGCAAAAGGAATGGAACGAAGAAGAACGTGGACGGTGGTTACATAAGATCCTTGATGGAGAGAAAAGACAAGTCCAGGGATTCCAGTTAGACAATAAACGTGATGACCGCATAATCACCAGATTAAGACTAGGCAAAACCGGACTTAAATCACATCTGTCCATGCTTCTGAAAAACACCTCACCCCTCTGTACCGCATGCAACAATGTAGAAGAAACAATAGAACATGTCTTACTTGAATGCCCTAAACACTACCCACAACGCGAGACACTTAGAAACGAATTAAAAGAATTCAACACTCCCTTAACATTACCAGCGATATTAAACCCTAAGCCTCCCATTAGAAAACAGGTATTCAAGTCCTTAATAGATTTTATAAAAACTGCTGGCTATTATTCCAGTATATAACACTACCCCCGTGCATGCGCAACACTAACTAACAATGTCAGCATTGGCAAAAATTTCTCTTTTGGAATAAAATTTAGGCAATGTGGGCACCGGAGATACCATGTTCCGTGTGGGCCGGTTACCACATTAGTCTCAAAAATCGGAGGCCACGACCAATCAACATCCCTGCGACAATATTGGCCAAAAATCTCTCTTTCGCAATAAAATAGGCAACGTGGGCACCGGAGATACCATGTTCCGTGTGGGCTGGTTGCCACATTAGTCTCAAAAATCGGTGCCCAAAACCAATCAACATCCCTGCGACAATATTGGCCAAAAATCTATCTTTCGCAATAAAATAGGCAATGTGGGCACCGGAGATACCATGTTCCGTGTGGGCCGGTAACCACATTCGTCTCCAAAACCTAAAGGCCGCTACCAATTCAACAACCAAGGACATAAATCATTAGCACACGTCCAAGAAACAACCACGCACACAGATAATGTCACTCACAAAAATGAATACTACACAGTGTTTCATCTTATACTTTCAGAAATGGAGATGAACACGATGAAGGTCCTCATCAAACAGACAACAAACAGAACACTGACGACGACAAAAAATTTTAAACAGCACCTCACGGCACACCGAAGACCAAAGACGGGCTGGACAAGACTGAAAACAGAAGACGGATGACGATCACAAGAATACCAACATCGCCGCACAACAAGAAACCTCCGGAACCAGAACATCACATCCTAAACCACACCGACACGATAACCCATAGATGACACCGAACTGACGCCTTAACACAGAATATGATCCTTTGACTTTCACGCAATATAGGACGTAGACCTGCCGTCCTGTGCCCCAATACACACTCCAAGCAATTGTTACAGGCACAGATTTCTGGAAGAGCCCACCCTGTTCCCAAGGGCGTCCTTACGCCCATGGTTCTCCCAGTTTTTTCTGGACGGCTTTGTGCGTTCAAAGGGGTACCAAGACAAAGGAATCATACACGCAATTACAGTGAACTCATATTTACCAGTATAACTTAACTAAAAACCAAAAAGAGACTTACGAACTTGTACATATAGCGATTCTTATTTACTTCTATTTATATCTCATACTAATCTCTCATTGTTATTTATTATTTATTTATTTATTTATTTATTTATTTATACATTTAGCACTGGAAAAGATATTCAATAAACAAAGTAATGTACCGCGAAAGTCAAATAAAACACTGAGTTGATGGGCCGCGAAATCCGAATGGGAAGCGGCCCTTAAACTACAATTTCAATCAAAAAAAACCCAGTTTACAAACATTCACTGGGATATGTCCATGGTCCGTACCCAGAGCACAGAAGGTAAGGGGCTAAGCTACTTGTTTCAGATCAGGTTTGTGGATGAAACACAGCAAATAGTTTCTGTACTGACATGTACAAGATACCAAATCTTCAATACGCTTCTGGAAATCTCGGGCCTTTTCTTTACGGAAGGTGACTGAAAGCATGGGGACTTGATATTTGTATCATGTACATTTATAGTTTGGTTCAGCTGAAAAGGAAGACTTTGCTATGAGGCGGATGCACAGTTGTTCGTACAGATGGATATCGACACAACAAAGCCATGAAGTATGCTGATTGGCTGATAATACAAGAAACATGGAACACACAAGGCGGTAAATTTTTCCGGCGGGTAAATTGGAAATGACATCAATTCTGCTGCGCAAGGGAAGCTACTCCTAATTCAGATTGAGGCAAGCGGCGCGGTTGCATTATTTCGGCTGTGCTTTTCTATTCTAGATTGAGGGATGGTCGCATAAATCATTCCTGCCTGAAAATAGGGACGGAAATATATGTGGTTGGTATTCTTATTGGAGCGATATGCAAGAGGTGAGAAAAAATGACAACGTTTTGGCGACTATAAAGCAACCATATGACTCAACAAGAGAAGTTCCCTCGGCTATTTCCAAATATCTCTGGAAATTTAACAAGAGCCAAAGTCTACGAAGACCATGGCAAATGAGCAAATAGGGGCCGATCTGTGGCGATATTGGTTGGCCGCAAGGTAATATCGTTTCACGTCCCGGTATTCAATATGTTTCATCTTGATCTTACAGATATTATGCAAGTGCTTACACGTGCGACAATTTGTCAGGCTAGTATTGTTCTTCTCGTATGATAACTTACAAATTCTACTCCTAACCCTATTATTTACACAATAAAAATACCTAATGTTTTTCCTAGATTGAGATGACAGTTCTATATTGCACATCCACATATTATCTTATAACCACAGACAGATAATGAGTGGTTTTAAACTGATATCTTTGACCCATATTGTTTATTCTGATAGACACCTGAGACGGGGAACACATCATCATTGACCGAGTTCTAGCATGTCAAAGGCGACAATCGAGTTTGGAGTACTGAGTGTCATCTCTATATCTACATGTCACCTGGAAGAGAAGACCGATAACACGTATGAAAATGACTTTGCTTGGAAGTTTCCTCTGCAATATTAAATCTGGCATACAGAATACGCATTTTCTCCTCGTGTTTCAAGCAATGCTTATATCTGAAGCATAAATAAGTGGCACAGAGCAATATAATTAAAAGCAATAAGTGGACGGACAAAATTGACAGAAAGAATATTGTCTATTAGAATGACAGCGACTGCCATGTCTTTCAAGGGGCAAATAGGCGATGCCTAGGCCCGTTGGTGTTATCGGTTATACTTTTCTATTCTAGATTTCGAATTGTTCTGGTGATTTTCCCTTCCAAAAGATGAATTTGAAAAATCCCTGTGACGACAATGACTTTCAAAGAACGAATAGCTGTGTTGGTGGATGCAGTAGGACATATTTCATCAAGTATTGGGTTGAGCAGACAAACTGCATTGGAGGAATGTGACCTGGCGACAGTACAGTGTGATTCCAATTTCACCTGAATGGATGACCACGTGCAACAGCGCATCA